>JAYMFT010025257.1:0-16250 GCA_038088735.1 Panulirus argus
ACACACACACACACACATACACACACACACACACACACACACACACACATATATATATATATATATATATATATATATAAACATACACAAGTATAAGCATAACATAAGCACTACATGCCATACTAGCAAGGCATTATACTCATAACATTATTACGTGCAGTACAAAAAAACCCTACTGACACCACCATTATATCATTATTATGTGCTGTACAACCCTACCGACACTACCATTATATCAATGTGGTGAGAACCCTCTCGTACCCTAATGCTGGCCACAGTGTCCACACCGCTGCCTGCCCTCCCTACCATTACTACCCCTACATCAATGTAGTGAAGACCCTAGGCACTACATGTCCACAGCCATACTAGCAAGGCATTATGCTCATCACATTATTACATACAATACTATGCTGATGAATATTTAGTGAAAATATATTTCATCAGCCTCTATGAACACAAAAAATTGCATGAAAAATGAACTGATAATACATTATACAATAGACATTTCTTCAAAACTATAATATTCTTCAAAACAATAGTAAAGAGGTACAGTAGCTATTTCTTCACATTAAAGAAAAAAATTTGGCTTACCCCTTTAGAATTCATGCACATGAGCACACTCTACATAATCATTTTTTAAGAAGCCATAAAACACTTTTTAAGAACCCATTCAAAACAATCTATAAACACTAGGTATTCTTTCATTTGTCTCCCTCCTCAATTCCTTATTTTGGAAAGAAGTCAAATAGAAGAGGAGGATTTCCAGCCTCGCAGCTGTGCCCGTGTCAGCTGTCTTTACAACATGTAAGAAGTAAGTGGGTAGTATTCTTTCTCCCTATTATATGAACAACATGCTACGTTTTTACAATGTTATCAATGTCAAATGCATATTGGTTATTGCATATGTATGATAAGTGTTAGCTGTTATCAAGCGTGATTTATACTAGCAGTTAATAATGTAAAGTTATACTAAATGTTAACAATGTAAGATATGCAAAAGATTTTAACAGTATCAGAAGTGTTAGCAAAGTATTATAGGTGCAATCAAACACACAATTTGTTCTAGCTAACAATAAATGATGTACTTTAACAATTCACAATGAAAGACAAATGTGAGTTATCAACAATGAAATAAAGCTACTACTTAAATGTCCCTTTTTAATAAGTTGTGTGGTAAATAAAAAAGCAATTAATGTACAACTTGCTTGGAAAGCCCCTCTATACAGAACTAATACTCAGCACAACAGCAATTACTGAAATACAAAACAACACTCACCCAAACCCAGCAAGGAACTGACAATCATCTTTTAAGTTGACAGCGACCTTCCGGAACACCTCGTACTCTGGAACATCCTGACGCTCAAAGTAACCTATAACAGTCCTCTTTGTCTCCTAAAGAAAGATTTGTGAAAGGGTAAAACACACCTCATGGTTACACATATACGTGCTGAGCCAGTTCATATGAAGTGCTCAGGGAAATAATAAAAGTCTCTTGCGCATGGCTGTGGATGGCAGCTTGGGTCTCGGAGTATTTTAATACTCCGAGACCCAAGCTGTGTAAGCAAATAAGGCTGTTCTTCATCTGTTCCTGACATAACAGTATCTCACTAATGCATTAAACAAAAAAAATTTGACTAAATGTAAATATGTTTTTTCCAACCTAATTGTTGGTGTTACTAGACTCTGCCTGCTTATGGTTCAACCATGAATAAAAGTCATCTTCAGTGAGACTATCATCATCAGGTAAAGAAAGGGAGTACAGTCTTGTCAGGGAGCTTCTCGCTTCAAAGGAAGTGCAGAAGCTCCATAAGATGTCTTGGGATTATATGTATCTGTTTCTCCCATTTTAGCAGGAAATTATCTGGACAGATGAATAATGGTCTCATTTATATAAATGCACTCCACAGCTGCCATGTTTATTGCAATGAAACCAAAGCCTACCATCCATAGCCAAGCCCCACAGACTATTTCTCAGTTTACCCTAACTGGTCTACTTCAGCCGAGTGACAAAACATCAATCCAAATAATTCTATCCCATGCCCCATGCATGCCTCTCACTGTCCTGATTGTTTATGCCCCAATACCCTAAAGCTTCTTTCATACCATTCTTCTATCTCCCCGACACCCTAAAGCTTCTTTCATCCCATTCTTCTATCTCCTCTTTGATGAAGGCTACATGCTAGCCATACCACTTTGACAAATTCTTATCGAGTTACTCAGAGGTAAGCTCTGCCACTTTCCTTCCACAACTCCCAACACCTTGATCCTCGATTGGTCTTTCTTTGATCATCCTCTGCACATCTGAGTATTTCTGCACACCCTGGTCAGCTTTCTCAGTCATACTTGGCTCACTACCAAAACTCTTTCTTAAACTCATTCCTTACATAATCATCCAGCCTCACACCACAGGCTGTCCCTCAGTCCAACAAGTCTACAGCCAACCATCAACCCCCATGCAGAATTAAAGGGTAACCCCTGCTTCACACGTCTACAACTATGGTGTACAGACCCCTACTCCCCAACAAAAACAACACAGACAAAACATACACACTAAAATGAACCAACAAGCACTGAACAACCAGCTTTTAACCCAATCTTTAAAAGCACTGTACAGGGCAAACACCCAACTAAAACTAAAGTCTCCTATCTGCATCCTGGGTACCAGTCATCTCTCCAGCACTGTTAAACACTGATTCAAAATATCAGAAGACCTTCCATGCTTAAGAAGCTGGACACCATCGATCTCAACAGATGAACACTTACTGCTTACTTGTCCTGTGCTTATCCAACACACACACAATATCACACTTCCTGACCTGTGATCCTGTTTGGTTGACGAGACAATCTTCTTGAGCTCTGTGGGATCCTAAAGGAAGGGGATCCTGGGGCAGGTTAAAGGTGGAATATATATATTATCATAAAAATATAACTCTAGGACCACTTCTGTAAAGGTTCAGCAACTTTAGGTCTGCACTATAAGCACCTTCCTATCCCCAGGAGCCCCTCCTTCTTCTATGGAGCTCCCACCATGCTCAGGAAGCCAGCCATTTTCACTGGGCAGGGTCACAGGTCGTACAGTGTACTGATGTTAAGTGTCAATGTGGGAAGAGCGCAGGGCAACTGAGCAGTCGGTGTTCAGGGCCTTCATAATGGCAGACGCATAGAGGACGTGAAGGTTCTTGAGGTATTTTGAATTGGTGTTGATACTGCTGGAGGAATGGGTGATATCTAGAGCAAATGCAAGATAGTGTAACTCTTATATGTCTCATAACCGTGGTTTCAGATGGGTGTAAGTCCATTGGGGTGCTGTTTAAGACTTGAGTTGGGAAGATGGATGTTTACTGCTTGTCAGATCATTTTGGTTTCCATACTATAGTTTTGCTAGTTGTATGCTTGATGGGGTGGGGGATCTGTGACAGACTACTGAAGTGCGAAGCTGGGATAAGCTTTTCATTTCTACTTGGCAGTTGGTGGTTAGTTATGGGGTGGTCTGGAAGGGAGGGGTCTAGTGCTGCTGCATATAACTGAAAGCTGAGCACACTGCAGTGGGACTGTACTAGGGGGATCTTTGTTTCATTGTGTGAGAGTTGAGGGTTTGTGGTTGCGAGGGAGTGTTTATTCTCCTCTATGACAACTGCAGCTTCCTTATGCTTGCTCTTGATTGGCTGTATGACCTGGCATGGTACTGGGTGATGCACATGAATCATTTGTAAAGGCTACTGAGGGATTCTTCTAGTCCAAATCTGGTATCACTTAGTGTTCCACTAGCAGCAAGTCTGTTGGTTGCTTATGAGTTAACGTTTGTGGTATGAGAGTGAAAGTCAAGTATGAGTTGTATGTGACACCCAGAATAGTTGGTGTTTTTGCTGAATATGAGTGATTAGCCATTTAAGCGATGGAAGAGTGCAGGTAGGATTCACGCTCCTGCCCCAGGAGTCCCTTCTCTCCTTTATGGGGTAGCCACAGCAATCAGGAAATCCAATGGATGGGATCACAAGTCAAAGTGTAGTTATGTTGTGTGTCTCTTGGATGTGAATCCAGGACAGTTTAGGAGTAAATGATCTATGCCTTCAGTGTGTATGCTTCATCTTAAGCTCACACAGATATAACAGGGATGGTTGGTGTCTGCAGCACAGACAAGAATTTGTAGCTCGTACTTGTCTACGGGGCAAAGCTTCAGATGGGTATATGTCTGGTGAAGTGGAGTTTAGGATTGGGTTCACTGGGTGGATGTTTAATGCTAGGTGAGTCATAACATCTTCAATTATGGTAGTCTATCTGCTTTATCAAAATTCTTCCCCTTCATGTATTCAAAATAATTTTACTCACACACAATCCTATTAAAACATATGCACAGATACCCAGAACTCTTTAAATTTCCCATACACAACTTTATCTTCCTTAGCTATCATTCCTTAATCTACATTCTGTGAATCCACAACCACTTTTCAGATAATCCAATTCCACTTTCAACATCTAAATTAGAAGATAACGAACAAAATTACTAGCATACAGTGATTATCAGAGCCATTCCATCAAACAGAAAAACTGATACATATGTAACAGCTTTCCATCTTAAAACAAAGAATTACGCTCACCTCTAAATTATTAGTTTCATTTAAAGATTCAATTATCTTTATGGGGTCTCGCAGCTCCTCCTTTATAAATGATGCAAAAGCATCAGCAGATCTTTGTCCTCGATACTCTCGTTTTGAAGCTTGACCATTCCGTAAAAGTTTAAGTGTTGGGTACTTGGTGATATGGAAACGTGAAGCAATGCCCGCTGCAAAAATGCAATAAGTCACTTTTAAGACATCACACCACACAATAATTGTCCTCTCCAAGCTACCAAAAAATATGCAACAAGAAAAAAATCATACATGACCAATTAAATTCTTCCCTTACATTGTCATGCCTTTAAATCTAACCACCTACAAATAAAATACATCCTCAGATACCCAACACAAATACATAAAACGTTTAATATTTTTGTTACATGTAGAAACCTAACTGCTTTATAAAATGTAAGCTTCCTGTAAAGGAAAAATTATCCAAAGCAGACATTAAAGGCACCTGCTGCAGGGAAAATCTTCATGTAAATTTTTACTCATTCTGAATTCACAGTACATGCTGTAACTATTAATCTAGTGACGTTTACTGGGGGTGATTTTGCTATCATCATTTCCATTTGAACATGGTAAAAACAGAGACAAGTAAGAGTGACAAATATCAGACAATTACTGTAGCTTAAGCAACAATTCCCATATGCAAAAAAGAATAACTTTATTGAGCAAAATAGGTTTTAAAACAAGTCTATGAAAATTTCCCTTTAAAACTAGTCTCTCACACACCACAGCAGTGCTTAATTATTCACTCTGAACCACAGGTGGATGCATTGGAGCCATTACTGCTTCCATTCAAGCTTCACTCCATGTGGGAGCAGGGAAATGAAGGTTTCCTCTAAAGGAGAAGTTTTTTAACAAGATGGTGCTCAATATAATGGTGCAAAAGAGCTAGGGCGCAATCTCCATTCCCTCCATTAAGAAAATAATGAAAATACTGTACCCTGTACAGCCTTAAGGCTATAGCTGTTTAATGTATCCTGTAAAGCATAAATGTCATAACTGTTGTCTTCTATGTAATCATCTAATTGTCTCCAAAATCTTATAACCCCTAAATTGTGCATACACTCCACAGACTTCTCTGGTATGCATAAACGCACAAGAAAGTAGGGGCTGAAACATAATATAATGTTGTACACCAGTTGTGAAGCAAACATCAAATGATGCTGATTGCCATTTAAGGGATAAAGGAAGTTTCCAAACACACGAATAGACCCGCATCAGATATATTTACAATACCTCATTCACAAGTTGTATATGATATGCAAACTAGCATCTACACTAACAGAAAAAATATAACGCATCCTCTGCTTTAATAACTACATTTGTCCCAATTTTGCATGGTAAACATTTCCAATCAATGTACAGTTTTAATAAGGAACCAGTATAGACAGTAAACTTACACTGAGCATCACAATCCACTTTTCCCATAACAACACGTCCTTGATCTGGGAATGCCTCGTGAACTTTATCCGCCGCCTCATCCCACGTCGGTGCTAAAATGTTACTGAATCGACACCAATCTGCATAGAAGTTGATGAAGACTAATTCATTGTTACCTGTAAATGAAAATTCAATATGCAAGACTAATTCACTCTTACCTGTAAAAGAAAATTCAATATGCAAAGATTATTTGTTTAAATGTTGATATAAAACTTCCATTGCAGACAAAACATTCAAAAGATTATGAAGGAGTGTATCTGTATATGAACATTCAGCGACTGCACACCAGGATTTGTGAACGAAGATGTTACAACGTATGAGACAGCAAGGTAAGTCCTACTGCCCAGATTTGGGAATACCAAAGAGATGAAAGAACCATTTTCCATTCTCTTTCTCAAAATTCCTGGTCCTTCTCTCACAAGATATCAAACTAAATTTGATATCTATTCCTTATATACACCATACAACTAACCCACTATATTTACTGCCTCACACTTTCTCTCATCAGTCTTTTTCATATTGCCACTTCCTGAGAAACATTTTGACCACTTTTCTGTTTTTCTCTTATTCTTTCAACATCCTTTTTCATTCAAAGCAAGGCCTCATTCAGTACTTCTATGTCTAACTGGGGTCTTTGTCAAAAAGTATAACTCCAAAAATGAAAAACAACCAGAGACACTTCTTTAGGAAAAGTTTCTTGCAAAGCTTAACTTGGTAAAGTTAAATTTAGAAAGATGGCTTATTCATTTTCCATATGCAAAGGAAAGACTTAACAGTAAGGACATATACATGAGAGGAAAAGATTTCAGGAAAGTGTGAGTGTTAACTCACCTTCATATGAGGCTTAACTGTCCACGATCAGTGCTTCTTGTTTAAAAAGTCTTCTAAAAATAGCCTTATGGACAAATTATACATTGGAGCACACTCACAAGCGAGACAAGGGGGTGAGATTTTGACTAAAACATCTAATTTTTTGCACACCATCTATATTGAACATATTCTGGATGAAAATGCTGATGTTAATTAGCGGAGGTTCTTCAGATGCCTTGTATGTGTTGAACAGAAAACTGATTACAGAATGAAAGCAGTAATCATATGACAATCACAAAGCGTACTTACCTATGATGCTGTCAAAATTGCTACTGTCTAATTGTTGGGCTCCTCCCTCTATTCTGGTGAACTGCAGCACCAGCTGGAAAAAATAGTATATGAGGATTATGACACAACACAAAATAACTAGCTTTAGGAATACAAGAAAAATATAAGCATAGCACCGGAAAACCGGGTACATAAAACACATCACAAGAACACCCAGTATTCAATCAAAAATTACATTGTGCTAAAGTGAATTCACAAAGGTTAACATTGTAAAATACTAATAAAGTTTATGACTTTACCATCATCCACCAGGATTTCCATCAAATTTCTATTCATTATCTTCAACTACCGTCTCATGTACATGGGGTTGATCATGAGCATATGCAAGTCTTTTCTGGGAATTAGTTTTGTAGAAGTGAGGTTTCTGGCCCCAGTCCTCACAGGACGGCAAATTTGGCAAGGGCATCCACCTCCCCAAGGAACACTACCTTAATATTTCCATCCTCTTTCTATCTTTCAACATTCCATTCACGATCTATTTAAGTACGAAAAAAATAATCTAGACAAAACTATTTTCATAGAATTATATATTTTGGCTTCCTTTAAAAACATCTAAAAACTTACATTTTCATAAAAATCACATACTGTAGCTTAATTTACAACAATTTCTCCCTTTAAGCAAACCACCCAATTGTGCTTAAGCCCTCCCTTTACAAAGCAGACTGCAGTTTCATTTTTACCCAATAAGCCTGTACTGTGTATATGGAAAACAAGTGAATTTAGTCTGCAAAGTTCATTTTTCAGTGGCGTAGTGCTCTGCACATGTGACTACGAGACACAAGGGGAAGGATACAGATCATCTTCAACCACATAATGTTGCAGTTTTGGATAGCAGGAATAGAGGCAATTGCGTGATGAAAGGTGAGGAGTTACGAATTCACTGAGTATAAATATATATCATCACACACCATACTGCAAGGGAGGTGTTTTGTTACATGTCTACTCCCAGCTCATCATATGACATTTGAAATTATACAGCAGGTGCTAAAGTTGACAAAGTCTTGAACCGCAATAAAATACTTTACTTAAAATCTATATTACACCCTTAGTTGAGTCATCAAACAAGACTAATATTTCCATTTATACTTTTCATCCTCATATGCAAATTGCCTCAGCTACATGCATTCATTAATCATTTCCTGACATCCACATCTGGGATACCTCTCGCCTTACACACTCCACACTTTGCATCTTCTTATTTCTTTCACATTTTACCTCTTGCTTTCATGATTTCAAGCATGCAACCACAGATCTTTGCTAACCTGTTACTTGTCATATGTCCAACATAGCAATAATATTTTTTTAGGTTTTCAGCTAAGTATCTTTTTAACAATCTCTTCACACCCCATCTTTCTCACATGTTCATTAGAAACATTTCTGTTTTCTCCTAATTCTACCTACAACACTGATTTTTTCCTAACTCTACCTAGGAACACTACAAAGGTTTCACATTCATACATAATGGATGGGATAAGTGATGCATTGTATAGGCTTCTTAGAAGCTAAACTTAACCGCTTCCTTGGCACTAAGACCCCAGGTGCACCTCCAACGAAGACTTCACTCTTGAATGACCATTTGCAACTACAGGTTGAATGATCTTCCCCCTTAAACATGTGAACCCCTTCACAACTTTTACGGAGAGATGAATATTACCATGACGTGGTACATCCATCCCATTCAAAGATACATTACTCATTTGCATTTTTGCTCCAACATCCTTCTCCTACATATATCAAATCTAATTAACATACTACCAAACTCCCATGCTGGTTTAATGGTGTGAGAATAACAGTAAGACTGGGGACAGTGCAGTTAAAAGTGAATCCTCTCTCCATATAACTATGAAGATAAAAATTTCCTACAATTCACACATTTTTCTCTCTACATTTTTGGTGCTATATAATATTCTAAAGAAATATACAACTCATGAGTGTCTTCTGTTGATAGAAAATCTAAATGTTCAACTGCTTCGAAGCTGTGCTTCCTCCAGTAGTAGGGAAATGATGGATACCATTATAATGAGTTCCTTAACAAGAGAGTACTGTCCTCCCTTTCGTCATTGATGATAAAGCCTCTCCTAAGGTGACTTTTTCATCCGTGGCATAACCACAAGCAGATGGAGTTCACTGACGCCTTCCCTAAATGGGCATAGAAACAATCTATAAAGACAATCCTCGGTTGCTCGTCACTTGTCTCAGGCCACTATATTTGTTGACTTTCCACAGAAAAGGAATGATGCTGCAATTATAAAAACAGTTTTAATACAGAAAAATGTTTTTGTCATTTTCAGTGAGAAACCTGAGACTACACACAGCCAGAGTTATATCAGGTAAGCTTTTTCTCAAGTCTCTGTATGGAAAATGTAGAGTTAAAGTAACAATTTGCACAGAAATCTTGAAAAACCTCACATAACTAATCTAAAAATTTCAAAGTTATTTTCTGAGATGATGATGACCAACAAACTATATAAAAAAAAAAGCACTCCTATTTCTTATCCATTCTCCCATTTACTAAACACAACACATGATGTGTATACATTCTTCTATTACCGACAGTGTTTTATCAACTGGGTTACGTAAATAACAACGTGCAAGAGAAAATCAAAATACCAAGCAATCCCACTGACCTATGGCATCACCTACATTTTCTTCATGCAGGGTCTTCTGCGTAACCTGCGGCTCCAAGTGGGACAGGTATGGGGCCCAGGCGACATGCCTCCGAGTGTCTTAAGGGTAAGTGCCTCTGAATTTCTCCAATCCTTGTGAACCTATTTCATTTCACCCAAAAAAATACCCTGAATTTTTCCTTTTTCTTGTTAGCACATCTTGGAGACTTCTCCAAACCATGCAACCATCATCCTATTGCTCTCGTCTCTACTGTCTCCAGTGTCTTTGAAACTATCATTTCCTCGAACATTTAGAATCCAACGCCCTTTTCTCCAATCACCAATAAAGCTTTCACCATGTAGGTCTAGTGATTATCATGCCATTGTGGCTCATCTCTGCCCCTCTTCTCTTTCTGCTGTGGCCCCCAACATCATCCAACGCACCAACCAGGGTGCGGTGCAAGTCTTGCCTTCTACATTTCCTTCCTTTCATTTATCTGCCTCTCTCTGTTCCTAAACGTACAGCTTCCTCTCTGGCCGATCCTAGGCAGTAGCTGTTGATGGAACGACTTCCCCCTCCATGTCGTATCAAGACCTGAGTACCCCAAGATTGTGTCGGATGGATTTCTTTCCATAGATTCAGAGTGAAAAGTTTATGATTGATAATATTTGCCGAGTCTCTCCCACCATTCCATCATCAGAGGAGTTTGTGATGCCTGATATTCTACATTATGATTCGCAGTGTGTAATTTTAGGTGAGGACATGACAGAGTCCTTCTTGTAAATCAGTTATATAAGGCAACACACTGCCCACATCTGTAGTGAATGTGATTTGAAAAACCACACTTTTCTCCCATGACAAGACACATATGCTGGCACAGAGATGGCAACAGAGATGGCAGCGGCATAAATAAAGAAGAATACATCACGTGGGTTATTACCGACAAGTGACATGATTTTTTTTGACCTTTCCATATAGGTCATAATCAGCTTGTATATCCACACTAAACAGAGCTCTTTAAAATCTGAATAAGCCCCACGTGAAGATATATCTTCAGCTGGCCAACGATGGCAATCTACAAAATGAGCTGCCACATGCATTTTTCCCCGGTCCAGTCAACAGATTTTAACGGAAGGCGTGCGGTTCTTTTACCCCGTAATATTCCTCTACGTCAAAGGTCATACCTGGACTGAATACCTAATTTCCACACTAAATAAAGCTCTACGCAATCCGAGCAAGTGCACGGTGAAGAAGAAACATCTCCAACCGCCCCACAGACGGTCACCTGCGAATTGTGACACCACGGGCACTTCCCCTGACCTAGCGGAGAGACTTTGCAAAAAGCGGTACGAACAGACTCCGCACAAGACAAGCAGTCGGTACAGAGTGTTCGTCCTGAACCAGATCCCTCTGCTTTACGTAGCCCTTGCCACACCCCGCAGAGGGAAAAGACTTCCAATCGTGTGGGGGAGTTATACGTCAAAGAGAACCAGAGAGTCAAGAAAATCCACGGAAGAAAATCTGTGCCACTTTGGACCTAAAATCTAGACTATAGCCAACCCGCTCTCGTCGGCTCTCTAATACACCTAACCCACCCCCACCCCCCCTAAGAGAATACAATCGTCCCAAGTCGCTGTTCATACATCCACTCCCGTGTATTAATACATTCACCCGCGTGTATGAATACACACTCCCTGGCGTGGAGCACGTCTCTAGGGGGGGGGCGACATGTAAACCTCACCCCAGGACATACACACCGAACAATTACAACAAATACATCTTCATATCCAGCGTTACGCACACGCCCAACACGACCTCAGAAACCTCGTCGGACAGAGCAAATGCCAAGCGAGGCTGCACACGGGGGAGGGGAAAAGGGAATAAAATAAGAGTCCCGAGTGTGGCTGGCGCGCCGCTATGCAACCATGACCCGACCCCCCTCCCAAGAGAGACACATTTACGCCATTTCCTCCTGTTTTACGCCCGGTTCCTCCTCTCACACGGCGCCCGGAGGCACCACCGGGGGTTCTACGTACCACCAGGAGCGGCGTGAGCCATCTTGATTGAAGCATTTCCTCGCAGGGGAGAGAGAAAAGGGAGAAAAAAAGGGGTCGTGCGGCTCTTTGGGGGCGCCCGACTAACAGCTGTTCCCCGCACAACACGTAGACTTCCTCGGCCCCGACCTGCCGCTCTCGCTGGATCCTCAACTTCCCGTCCTTTTTTAACCAAGGAGGGGACTAATTACCGCAATTATCCACCAACCAACATCATTATCGATGTAATTACATCCTTTTGCACCGTAGCGGAACTCGCGAAGCCCAGTGGTTTGGGCGGACTAGGTACTTCATTAATGTCGGCAAGTGGTTCCTTTTAGCTGTCAAGCATTTCCAGGGGAAACAGACCTACGACAACAAATATTTTTCCTTTCCAATTTCGTAAAATTTCGTTAAATCTGCCGCCATTAAGCTCGACTACACGGCCCAAGCTGTGTTTTTTTAACCCAATTTGGTAACAGGAATCCACTCGTGCTTCGTTATCTCACAGTAACAAAGTCACGTCACCTGCTCTTAAAATAATAGGTTTTTCCCCCCTCCGTCCATATTAGTAACTTTGGGTATTCCTGCATCCGGACTTAGAGGCGATTATAATCCATCATTATTTCTTTATTTTACTTGCATCATGATACAATAATCATCATAATTTCTATTATTATTAAACCAGACCGCCAAACGCCATGTTTTGTTGTATCCGCGGTAAATTATCGTACATCCATCACTCGGTACAATAATAATTCCGGATAATTTCTGACTGTTTTTCTCCCTAATAATCAATTATATCCCAAAGGAATGTCAGTTTAATCATCACTCAAAATGGGCGAAACAACGCGAACGGCATTATTTTGGCGAAATTGAATTTCTTATTTTTTTCTCTCTCTTATGAAAATAGACATCCGCCTCCTTCTCAGGTTGTCTTACAACTTTCACAAACTTGTGTCGAGTCCCACGATAGCCACACTATCTCCATTTCTCCCACCTCCTGCCTCGTAATTCAATCCGTGCCTTAGAGAATTAGACAAACTCATCATCTAAATCTATACCCGACAGCTTCTCTCTCAGATTTTCAAGATGTCGAGCGATATAAGGCGCCGTCCTTTCCAGATCTGTCGCTGGAACTGGGTAAAGCGAAGCCTCCGAGGTTCGCCGGGGCACAGTCCTGCAGGCCGCTGGTATTGTCGCTCTGTGCACCATGTCCGACTGAATATATTTGCTGATGGCGCCGAGGTAGTGGGACAAAAATGTCTCCCACTGGAATGAAAATATTTAAAGGATCTTCTGTGGTTCTTAAAATGGCTGTGTGCTGAGAGTTTAAATGCCACGTGAGGCTGGGATGCATTCACACGGTAGGGGGGTCGGGTCGGTCGTCCAGCGCACCGGTTCGAGTCCTAGATGCGGCAGTGGGCCCACAGTCAATCCAGCTGTTCGTCCTCCCTCTAATGCGTGGCTCGTACGCATGTGTGGAGACGACGCTGATCTGCTGGAGAGGGTCTAAAGGAGCAGGGGGGGGGGGGGAGCAAGCCGGTGGGGAGATAAAAAGGAGATAAACAATGATAAGAGTGTACAGAGATAACGATATAATACAGTAGGGGAACGTCTCGATGGTTCTCAAAGCACTGAAATATATAAATAATATTATGGCTACAAAGTTGTGGACCCGCACGCAGCGCTGGGCGAAAGGGACCGCGAGGATAAACGCCAGAGATAAGCTTACAAGATAACGTGAAGATAAGACAAGATGGAGAATTCCTTTAGGCTCGTGGCGCATCATCTGTAAATATTGTCACTACACCCGGGGTTCGATTCCCCCCCTGTCCGTGGTGTTTGTACGTGTGTCCGTCGACCAGACGCCTCCGGCCCCGGTGGACACAAGCCCCGGGTGATCATCCCCCAGGGGGGGTGGGAGCACCGGAGATAACAGAGATAAGATGTTGACCCGCCCGCCTCTGGGTGTCTCCTGATGACGTAGGTGCGTGACGTCACGCCCCGGGCGTGACGTCACGAGGGGCTTTGACGTCACGCGGGGAGGGAGGCGTGCGTGACGTCACGAGGGGCGCGGCGGGAACATCAACAACTCAAATCAAAGACGGAAATATAAATAATGCCATTAGAGCTTATATTATTTGATTAGAAATTCGTTAATGACGCATTTTATAAATAAATCATTTCTACATCTGCGTTAAGACATTATTTTTATTTATATTTAATCCCGGTTTAGTCGCCAGGCAGAGAGATCACTTTACCGCAAGCGGCCCTTAATTCGCTATGGTGGCCCGCCTCTGGCCTAATTAACCCCCGCGTTTTTGACAACGGCCCGAAAATACGACAGAGACTCGCTCTCAAAAAAAAAGAAAAGAAAATCGGGGTTCAAAACACGCTGACCGAAGCCAGCGAACAATTTAGCCAGCGCTCCTGGGGTGAGGGCGTCGGGCGACCGGATTCCAGCGCACGATTTTCCTGACGCACGTCACTCTGGTTTCACACGTGATTTAATTATATTTAATTATATCTAATTATATTTAATGCTCTGACTACACTGTTGCTGTTTGAATTCCATCGTAATTACGATTACCCCCCCCTGACGCCGACCTCTGTAACTGGGGCTACAATTACAGTCATCGTGATTACAGTAATGATTTTGTTCAAAGTGATTACTATCATACGACTTTTAACGTAATTACCACGGGGTCAATTATAATTATGGAAGTATTGATTACTAGTATCGTGATATCAGTTGCATATTGGTACCGATTACTGTAATCATAACACTGTAATCGCAATTGCTGTTAGCGTACTAAGTTGGCGAGGAAGCCACGCCCCTTTTCCCTAGCCAAGGCAGCTGATTGGTTCATCCACAGCGTTCGGGTCGCTGTTCACTTATTGACACTGTGTTCACAGTTCATAATCAGACCTGTTCCTCTGTATAATAATGTTAGAAATTAGGAATTTATAGATTTAAATGATTTTAAGGCATTAGGGCTTTAGAGAGGATGTTAAAAATGTTAAATATGCATCACAAACGGTCGAAGTCAAGGACAACATCACGTTCGAATGAAGCCTATTCACCATTTCTTTATCTTGTAGCGAATATGAAATGCTAATGCCTTAAAATCATTTAAATATTTAAATTCCTGATTTCTAACGTTATTATACAGAAGAACAGACCTGATTATAAAATGTAAACACACTTAGCGCGAATAGATGGACAGCGACACGAGCGCTGTAAATGAACCAATCAGCTGCCTTAGCTGAGGAAGAGGGGCGTGGCTTCCTCGCCAACTTAGCGTACGCTAACAGCAAAACACGACATCTGAATTACAATTAGCACTTGCTGATTACCCTGAGCTGTAGTTAATGAATCACATTGATTTACATGGAGTTTAAAGCCAGAGTAACGATCCGGTCAAATTAAATAATAAGAGATAAATAGACAGAAATGCAAAGAACAGAATGGCGGAATTACGTCATTTTTTCTCGAAAAAGACGTTAAGTAAACATCCATCCATCCATCCATCCATCCATCCAGAGAGAGAGAGAGAGAGAGAGAGAGAGAGAGAGAGAGGGAGAGAGAAAGTTTCCAGATGTTTCCAGACGAGCGAATACATATATATATATGTGTGTGTGTGTGTGTGTGTGTGTGTGTGTGTGTGTGTGACCCCAATGTGTGGGGAGAGAAAAGGGGGGGTCGTTGGCCCCCACGGCCCGTGGGCCGCGCCTGAGCTCTTAATAATTCTCAAAATCCCGTTTAATCCAACTTTCAATATAAATCGGCAGCACCACCACCAACCCCCACTCGGGGGTGTCCCCGTTTTCTTTCGGCGTTGCGTAAGAAACGCCAACAGTTGCTACCTGAGGTTAATTAACGGATAATTTTAACACAACGACAAATATTACGCTCCCATTCTTCCATTCCCCCTCGTTCAACACGAAAATAGATTTAACGGCGGAGAGCGGGCAGGTGTGGGGGGGCACAGGTGTGGGATCCACACGGCACAGGTGTCCTGTGCACACCTGTTATGGCGAGCCGTTGCCCCGCTGTTGCTATACAAAAGGCCATGGGAGCAGTGTTCCGAGCCTGAGGGGTAGTGTCATGGGCGTGGGAGCAGTGCTTCGTCCATGAAGGGTAGTAATATGGGCATGGGAGCAGTGTTTCGTCCATGAAGGGCAGTAATATGGGCATGGGAGCAGTGTTTCGTCCATGAAGGGTAGTAATATGGGCATGGGAGCAGTGTTTCGAGCATGAGGGGTAGTGTTATAGCCATGGGAGCAGTGCTTCGTCCATGAAGGGTAGTAATATGGGCATGGGAGCAGTGTTTCGTCCATGAAGGGTAGTAATATGGGCATGGGAGCAGTGTTTCGAGCATGA
>JAYMFT010025268.1:0-16249 GCA_038088735.1 Panulirus argus
CACAATATATATATATATATATATATATATATATATATATATATATATATATATATATATTTTATTTTATTTTTTTTCTTTTTTTTCATACATATTCGCCTTTTCCCGCGTTAGCGAGGTAGCGTTAAGAACAGAGGACTAAGTCTTCAAACTCCTGGGGCGACATAAGCCTTAGTCTCTAGATCTCCAGCATTCGGCGCTGGCAATGCCTCCCCACGTTACTCACCCTACCCACTCAGTTCCTCAGGGGGGAGGTGTGAGGGTTTGGGGGAGAGGTTCGTTAGGCTGAGACTTTCTGAAGTGTGGTGGCTAATAGAGGTTAGACGGCCTTTTGAAAGAAAGGTTTACCGACGGATGCGTAAGGTTAGCATGAGTTACGTGACGGGTGACTGGGAAAGCTCTGGCAATCAGCTGAGGCAAGGGATGACATTGGTGCGGGATGATGACGTGTGGGTTGAGGAATATTGCAGTGAATGTACCGTACGATCTGCTCTTCTACATTTCCTATTACACACATTTCACATTTCCGTCGCAAATAATTATTCTTATTTTCGGCCGTAGAGTATTAGTATTGCTTTTTTTGTTTTTGTTCTTTTGTTTTTTCATAAGCGGGTGTGAGTGCGTGGAGTGCGGTTAGACGTGAGGGGGGGGGGGAGTCCGGGGTGTGTGGAGAGCGGTGGGCGATGGTGTTCGGCCCTCTCTCGTGGGCGGCTTCCCCGCCTGCCCACCCGCCCGCCAGGAAATGACCCCTTCCCCCCCCCCTCCCCACCCCACCCGCATCATCGCCATCCCTAGTTACTATACGCCTCTATCAGCCACAACACCCTCAACTTGCTGTCCCGTCTACAGTGCCTGCCTCGCTGCTGCTCCTCACACACACACACACACACACACACACACCTAGAGTTACTGGTGTTGCCCTATATAGATTTAATGCTGGTAGTGTGGAGCAGAGAGGTTCATTTGTTGGCGTCCGAGCTACCCTATCCTTACTGGGTGGTTACATATGAACTGCATATGTATGTACGCGCTGCGGAATCTGCATACTGAGTCCTGCGCCTGGTAAGGCTTTTGGAGGTCGAGGGGTCAAAGTCAGGGTCACAGGGTCATGTATACTGGTACTGCACGCAAACCTGGTGAAGATTTTCCAGGTGGGGTCAAGGATTAAGATGGTCAGGTGAGTGTCATCAGAGGGATACAGAACCATAAACACGGGCGTTGATTCTGACGAAACCATTTTCATATGAGGCTGGCCCAGGTGACGGTGATTGTAGCTGACCCACGTGATAGTGAATAAGGCTTAGGTAGGTGACGGTGAGTGAGGCTGATCTGGGTAATGGTGAGTGAGGCTTGGCCAGATGATGGTGAGTGAGGCTGGCCCAGGTGATGGTGAGAATGGTTCAGATCAGCCTGGTGTTATGGGGTCCTCTGCCCCTCCATGGTAATGATCCAGCCGTACAGCTCGAGTTCCCTGGAGCCATTAAGTCCCGCAGTAATCTATTGCATGAACTGTGTTTGAAATGTTAGGTATTCCGATAATGGTGAGTGTTATCTTGACTGAGGCAGCAAGAAGGGCAAGTGAATGTGTCTCGTGTACCCCTGAAGAACTCGCGCGATACACGCCATTATCGAGTCAGGTTCTTGTGCCGACCTTATGCTTCTCTGATGTTGTAGAACACTTTATTATTAGTATTATGATAATTATGATTGTTTTGTGAAGAAATGCACGAGGTCGGGTGTTACGTGTTCGTAAAATAGTGCGTAGTCCTTCGTGTTGGTCATTACGCGTTGACCTTAAATATTGTGGCCGAAAGAACTGGGTTAGGAAAAGTTAATTGCCTTACGACCAGGGTCCAGGAGCCCCTGAGGCCTCCACTTACGTTTCTTGTTATTCCTTCATGCTGAGCCGCCACACCAATGCCTGACCTCCACACCTCCATCCTGACTTTCCTTCCATACCACCACCTTCCCGCGTTGTCACTGCCTCCGCATATCCATCCTGTCTCCACTCCCTTGTTTTCTCTCTGTTGTGTGATACATCTAGCCCTTTTCCACTCATCTTGCCTTTACTCCAGCGTCTCTTCACTCCAGCGTCCCTCCAATCCAGCGTCTCTTCACTCCAGCGTCCCTCCACTCCAGCGTCCCTCCACACCGACGTCTCTTCACACCCCGTCTTATGTGCACTTCGGTTTGCGTCGCAGGTCGGAATTGTTCCTGGTTCAGAAATGATAATTCGTTTTTCGTGTGCCTTATTTTAGTTTGGGTTTCAATATAATTCTTTTGTCATTCTTTTCGTAGTTATAGCATTGACTATCAGAATCAACCGGATGATTACACTGGCTTGTTACTGTAAACTGATTAATTTACCGTTGTGTCAGGTACGAGGGCATGGCTGAGCCTAGTGAGCCAGTGGGAGTTTTTTCTATGTAGAAGTTGGTAAAGCCACTTAGGTGGTAGACTACAACCCACAACTGGACGCCAGCAGTCTTGCTTCCACACTTGTTTCTCATTTTCCGCTTCTCTTCTTTGTTTTACTATTTCCTCATTTTGCTCCACTTTCCCTCCACTGTCTGCCTCTTCATTTTCCTGCTGGTCCTCCATGTCTTCCATCACCCCCGTTCTCCATCAGCTCGTTCTTTTCTTCTCTCTTCCTACTCCCGCCCTTGCATCCTCCCGGCCTCGCCTGCACACCCCGGATGTCACGGCCTGGGTGGGTGGCTCATCTCCCTGCAGTACCGGCTCTGCCAAGACTGGTAGAATGTCGCGTTCTTAAGAGGTTGGATGGAGCTGGGAGCCTCTGGCGCTTGCTTGCCTCTGTCTGGCACTCGTCTTGTGAGAGTACATTTGTCTGGTACATTTCGCGCGTCACGCCGTCCTAGAATATCCCATATTGTGAGTTATATCTCCTCATTATTATAAGTTATTATAGATTATCTATATGATTGGCGTGAATGATGAGAGAGAGGGAGAGGGGAAGCGGGGAGGTGGAAGTGGTGTGAAGACGAGTTGGTGCAAGTAGCTGGGGTAGATGACACGTGAGAAGGACGTATACAAGATGAGTAAAAACATCATTGCAGCCACATGTTGGTGGGCGTGAGTCATAACAGCAGAGGAACAGCTGCCAGCTTGTTGTGGCGGTGCGTGGCAGCTGGTGGTACCAGAGGACGATCGTGGAGGGTGGAGGCGGTGGGTGGCAGCTGGTGGTAGCAGAGGACGACCATGGAGGGTGATGGCGGTGGGTGGCAGCTGGTGGTAGCAGAGGACGACCGTGGAGGGTGGTGGCGGTGGGTGGCAGCTGGTGGTACCAGAGGACGACCGTGGAGGGTGGTGGCGGTGGGTGGCAGCTGGTGGTAGCAGAGGACGACCATGGAGGGTGGTGGCGGTGGGTGGTAGCTGGTGGTAGCAGAGGACGACCGTGGAGGGTGGTGGCTGGTAGCACCACCGGGAACGACCATGTTTCATAATGCATTTCCTGGCAGGAAGACGATACTCAGTAGTTGTATTGTATTTTATGTGTTTGCCAAGTAGACTTTGGCGAAGTCAGTCTTTCATTTTGATAATGTTTAAAAGTCAACGTTGTAAAAGAGGTGGGTGGTGTATGGGGTGAGTATAGGCCGGGTGTGGTGTGATGCGAGGGTCGGTCATGTGGCTAGTGGAAGCGGTAGAGTGGAGGCTGCCGCAGTGTTATTGGGTTACGCCCGGAAAGTCCGCTAGGAAATGTCTGCCTCGCCAGCTGCTCTGCCCCACAACCACTCGGTTACCAATTGTATTTTTTGTTCTTTCGGCAAATAAACAGACTTCTCGTAAGTACTTTCTTGGTTTAGATAGATGAAGATGTGTTAGTCTGCCTTCAAGGTATCCCGCATACAAATTCTTATGGAGATTCCCCACCCCGTATTTGAGAAATTGTATAATGTTAAGAGGTTGATGGTATGCTTGCGCTGCGGCCAGTCGTCCAGGGAAGGGTGTGGCTCCAAGGTCAGCAGAGCTGGCAGGGACGGTGCTCACAGCCGCTGAAGAAGCTCTTGGTGCTGCGACCCGTGACACTGGCGGCCTCACCTCTCGGGGCAGGTTGTTGGGGGCGTCAAGGTCGGACAGGTGGGGTGCTTCCACTCGCTAAAGATGCTGTGGGTCGGTGCCGTGACCCGTGACACCGCCGGCCTCACCTCTCACCCTGCGCCACAAACTGGCTGCAGGATTTGAATCTTTCTGTTGCAAGTTCTTGCACTGCGCAGCGGTAACTCAGCGACGTTTGGTATTTGACTGCAGTCCATATAGAAAGAGGATGTTTGTCTTTACATATGACATATTATTATTATTTTATTATTATTATTGTTATTATATACGCACTGTTACTCTTCCCCCTTTGCAGGTTAGCGACTGGAACAGACGAATAGCGGCCTCATTTGCACACAGCCACACTCTTGCAGTCTTTTGTGTAATGCGCCCGGATTCTGCCATGCACAGCCAAAGACCACTTCATGCGTCCATTGAAAGCACTAACGTTACCCCTCATGTACTACGTTGACCCAAATCACTGTATCCCATGGACGTCTCGTACCCTCCTGGAGGGGGGTGGGGTCAGGCCATGAGATATTCGTCACGGAACCTCTTTCCACATCTGAGATGCAGATACTCATAGTCGGTCTTTCTTCACTTATCCTCTCCGTTATCATTATATATGTGATCAGGCTGCTTTGAATGCAGATGACATTTGCCTTATAAACAGAATGACGCAAACACTTGACATTTACAGTTGTAAAACTTGAAAGCATTTTTTTTTTTTTTTTTTTTCATGAGTGTCGGACAGTCATAGTACATAAGGCACATAACTGGAGCTTCAGCAAGCCTAACTGTGAGCACTGGAGAACCGCACGATATCTCCTCGTACAAAAGAACATTGGCCTAGTGAGAAGAAACGCCGTGTGCCACACTGTTTAAGTCAAGGATTGCGTTTGATATTATTGCTGTGGTAATGGTAATTATGTGGGCGTAGTTATAATTAGAGATAAGATATTATGGATCACATGAAGATTCGTCAGGTAGATTAGATTACGTTGGGTTAGGTTAGGGTACAAACCTAACATTATTTAACCCAGCTTAGCCAATCAAAGAAAATCATTGTGTCGACGGAAGTAGCATTTAGGTGATGCCACGGTTAGGTTAGAAAAACAAAATGAGTTTGAAGTTATCGTGCATAGTAAATTCTTTTTTAACTCGACGGAAATCATTAAATGTAATAAAGATTACGAATTATATTAGGAAGCGTATGCAGCAGATTTTTCTGAGCACAGGTGATTTTACGTAAGGATGATTACTTTGCTCCCAAAGTTGTGGCTGGGTGATCTGGGAACATTAGGTGATCCTGTAATGCGTCGATGGTTGTAGAGCAAGGTTATGTGAACTCACCTTGAGGTAGGGTGTGGAACACCGGGAAATGGTCGGTATGGCACCTGCTTGGCTGGGTGGAGGTCCCGCCCCACGCGCCAAAGAGCCGGTTGTGTACCACGTGCAGCCGCCACACCCGCCTCCCTCACCCAAACCCGTGAGCACGACGCTGCGCTACCATCCTCGATTACAGCGTTACGACTCTTTGGGTATGATGGACTGTTCCTTGACTTGCGTCCTTTAAGGGTCTTACCGTGGTGCTGAAGGTGTTGACGACCTCTGACAGTCTACTACTGACGAAGTATCCCCGTTGCGACTGGAGAACTGCATGACGTCCTCTGTTGGTTGATGATGGTGGACGTTTCTGTAGCGTTACCAGAGGAGGGTAGTAGCCTGCATCTCAGAAAACGGGGTATGTTGTGGCTGATTTTGTAGTGAGAGGTATAAAGATGGCGGTGCTACGGGCAGGCAGGTGGGTATGTAACACCTGGTGTGGTGTGATGGGGGAGGTTACACCACGCTTGCCTTCTGTTATTGCTAGGATGATGGGAAGGATGTGGCAAGGGCGCGCCACGAGGATGGTTGTCGGGGTCTTCCACGGGGATGGATGCAGGGGCCTGCTGCCGGGTGATTATCTGGATATCCTTTCCTGCACTCGCCCAAACACTGTCACCAGCATCTGGAGTTCTTCTCAGGAGTCGTCATCAAAGCCTTGTTATCTGCACACAGGACAGGATTCACTTCCCATCTTCCCCCAATATCTGTGTTCAGTGTGTCCTAGATGGTTGCTGGGAGAATTATCTGTATGCTGATGTTAAACGTTTAAGAATCATGTTAATTATTCTACACTTCTCGCTGCTTATGCAACTACTGCAACAATCCCACCTTTCACCTTCGGCCTTCACCACGTCTGCCACCAGAAGAAAGAGGTCACAACTTTATGTGATCTAGAATTAGTAGTAAAGTGTCCCGACAACGTATCCTCTGACACCTTTGGAAGCTCCAAACACCAACGTCTCACGGTTGCTGACATTAGAGCGTGGAGCAAGTTGATAGATGGTGATGTGCAGCGGTAACGGTTATTGCGGTGTTGGAATAATACGGTTGTATTTCGTTACGGCCCCGCTGTACGGGACCAATAGGAAGGCAGCATCAAACGTTATGTTATACGTATTAGTGATATCGCTCTTGTATTCAGTTGTCGTCATAGTTTCTCCGGGAGAGACCGGATGTGAGAGTGAATGCCAGCGTTCTGGAATTACTCCGCTTTAGTGACGAGGGCGTGCATGTTGAGGCGGGCGTGGCGGAGTTAACTGGATGTTCCGGCCGCGCGACCCTCAGGGAGGCGTGGAGAAGGCCCACCAGCTGCCATCCGCGCGCAGGTTATCACTCCTGGCCGTAACGTCAAGTCACTCTGAAAGGAAAATGAATATGATGGGAACGAATGCGGTAGTTCCTTGCAGAAGTTACTGAGGATATAGAGGAGCGGGTACTGAGGGGGAGGAGGGGGGAGTTCAGCACGCGTCCGAGACAAACATCACAGCATATTTATGCAAGGATTTGAGTTATAACAAAGGTTGTCCGCTGTAGCAAGAGATGAAGACAGTGAGTGTAGCGGGAGCCGGAAGACTGATACGTCGCGATACCAGAGCAGGGGGGAGAAAGTGAGTGGGAGTGGAGGACTCGCCATGGCACAGTACCTCTCTATGGAGAGTGGAATCCGTAGCGCTCCACCCGTCATACGTCTCCAGCACTTCCACGATGCTGGCACTCTCTTATCCTGAGTTAGGCGATGTGGTTTACGGGAATATGTGAAAAAAAAGGAGAAATGGACGTTATGTTTGCTACTTTAAGCAGGATTTATAGCGGGGGTTTAGCGAGGCTAGGGAGCTGGAAAACAAACCGTCTTGGCAGTGTGTGTGCTGGAAATCTCTCATGCATATAAGGTTCAGAAACTTAAGTGTAGGTATACAGGAGAGAGGTGTCGTCTCCCCCTGTTGGTCAAGAAGTCACATGTTTATATACATATGTTTCTTTCCCTCCATTAAGCTACATGTTTTCCGGGATGAATGTGTATCTGACCAACATATCTTCTCATACCTCTGTGTGAAATCTGGCAGATATATAGAAGTACTTAATTTCAGGGAGCCATGCTTCTCCTGAATTGGAATAACAGAGTTACCCTGGCCTTTTTTTTTTTTTTTTTTTGTCAACCCTGGTACCATGGCAGATGCCTTGGATGCGCTTTGTTTGCCGTCCGTCCGTGGCTTGTGTTAGCCTCACTCTAACCTGCAACATGACTTTGGACACAGCTTGAAAACTGAACTCACATCCCCATGAAACTTATTACGGTCGTTTCTCAGTTTCTAAAGAGTTGAATGGTATAAGATCCGTAACTCTTGTTTTATTTTTGTCTCACTGGGATAAAAAAATAACGTTTAACCCGAAGCATAAACTTGGCGCATAACTTGAAGAGAACTCCGCCTTTGGCCATGGAGCTTAAGACACATACATGCCTGTGGTATTTTTCAGACAATGTTTTACACGCATTCTTCTTTCATTCCCAGTGACTGTGTGGCACCCTTGTCGTTTATGGGAAACCACTGATTGCGAACAGTGGTGTCTGCATATATGTTTGTATATTATTACAGGACTTCTGCACCTTCGAGGTCGCGCTGCAATCAGATGCACGGAAATGAAGGTCTCCTTTGGAACGAGAAATTCCCCAAAGGGAATCTACTTTCCTTCTTCAACTGACGATAATAGAGTCTCGCCAGAGGCAACTTCTCTCTCTCTCTCTCTCTCTCTCTCTCTCTCTCTCTCTCTCTCTCACACACACACACACACACACACACACACACACACACCAGATTACAGTAGGTATCAGTTCATCGACCTAACCTTAAGTGGGGGATGAACAGCTGGGCTATCTGTGAACCGTTGCCATGTGGTTATTGTGAAAGAATCTTAACAACGTTAGAGAGAATACGTCATCAGTGACCATCACTTAAACATTCTCACGTTATGAGGTTTTTATTTTCGGTGATGACATTTTGTTCTGAGACTGGTCGACCACTTAGTCACAAGAGGTTGCAGTTGTTTATATTGAAGGCTTGGGGTTCTGGTAAAGTTTTTGTTAAGAAATTGAACAAATTATGACTTGGGCTGCGTGAAGTCTTTAATAATTTGCTTAATGTAATGGCATGACGTTTGACAGGTGCTGACTTATGCAGTACCGTATAACAGTCAAGATTAAGTGTTAAACATGATATTCTTCAAGTCATTCGGTCGGAAAATGCTTATAAGTCACGAGCTGTATTCAGAAGTTAGTGACAGATTACGTACTTCAGTTTTTCTTCATCTTCATTCCGTAGAAAGTATTTAGGTACGAGTCATTACGTGGGTCGTTGAGTGATTAGAGTTGATCTTGATAGCGGCAGGACCGAAATGAGGAGGGATGACTTGTGGTTGGGTTCGTTTGTGGCGATAACAGTAAGGGGGGGGTTTGCCTCTCCTCGCCAGGCCACTGTGGACGAATGAACGGTCGCATTATTATTATTATTATTATTATTATTATTATCATTATTATTATTGTTATTAGTATTATTATTATTATTGTTATAATTATTATTATTATTATTATTATTATTATTATTATTATTAGAACAAAAGCGAGGCACTGTATAGCAAGAGTCGAAACAGAATGGCTTGAGTGTTAGTTTAAAAAGGGAGCTCCTGGAGGATGTGGAGTACCTGGAAGTGGACGTGGCAGCGGCTGGAACCGTCGGAGTTTGAGCGGGTCACAAGGTGGGAGAGGGAGCCAAGGCCCCAGGGTGCATTGAGGAGTGTATGGAAGGAGGTCGGAGAGACGGGTACGTTTGACGGTATAGTTGTGCCGACGGTGTTGTATGGGTGTAAGTCTCCGGCCCTGAACGCACAAGAACGGAAGTGGGTGGTGGATGTGTCGGGAATGTAATGCGTGAGGATAATGACATGTGTAGTGTGAGGCGGGTTGACCGTATGAGGAACGACAGTGTTACTAAAAGCGAGTTGCGGTGGCGCGCGCAGTAGGGTTGAGAGAGCTGACTGACCAGGGTGACCTGAAGTGGTTGGACGTATGGAGACAAGAACGAGGAAGAATGATAAAGAGGATCTGCATGTCGGAAGTGGAGGGAGAGTGGAAGGAGATGGAAGGATGGAGCGAGAGAAGTTCTGATGTATCGTGGCCTGAACATGCTTGGGAGACAATGATTTGGATGCAGAGTCGGCATGTTGTAAATGAACTGAACCTCGGAATAGCCTATAGGGCGGCCTGGCGGAGATTAGTGTGCTCTGACTTCGGTGGTGCAATACGCATGAGAGCAAAGGAGTGGATGTGTGTAAGAGGTGACTTGTTTGTTCCTGGCGCTATCTCGCTTAGGGGGAGGGGAACTGCGAACAAATTGTAGTCACACACACACACACACACACACGGACGTTCAAGTGTCAGTAGGATTACTTCTGATGTACAGATCGCAGTCATAGTTTTAGTGCGACCGTGTAAGCCTTCGCTCTCCTCCTCCGGCCACCTTAGAAGATGTCTTAATAATGATAAGGAGTCATTTAGCTTTTAACCCACATGGTCCTGTAAGGCGCACCTGGTGAAGCACAAACATACGGACGTTCTCGTATTTGTGCACAGCTTACACTTGCTTCTACCACCCGCATACTGTACAGTTTCCCTTCATGTGTCTTGATTTTTATGTATTTTTAAGACATACCTTCACACTTGTGAAGCGAGACGCAAAAATGTGTATATAAGAACAAAGCTTTTGTTTGTAAATGTTTCATAATCTTAAATATAAACGTGGGAAAGGAATGTGTTTTGGGTATAGTGTTTTCATGCCGAAGTATAAGCTGTGAAGGACACGTTTTAAGTCGCTAACAGTTGGGAGCGTCACTGGTGGCCGTTGGCGGCCTCGCACCAAAAAAAGTTTTCAGCCCTAGTAATGATGATAATAATTACTTGCCATAATTATTATCATCATGTTTTAGGAGGATATAATTGATGGCACTGAAATTATCAGATGGTACAGATGTATTGAAACGAGGTCATTAGAGGGCGGGCCGCCCTTAGGAATATATAGAATAAGGACGGTCATAATGCCTTTCATCTCAGACGGTTGTTAACCGGAGCGGGAGATTGAGTTGTACCAGACAAGGCCGTCGTCCACACCCTCCACTGTTCCCCTCGGGTGATTTCTAAAGTGGGGAAACCGAGCCAAATGAACCAGTATACACACACGCGCGGTGGAGCGGAGCGTTAGATGTTTTTGGACATTGTTCACACTGTCGACACCAATCATTACGTATTCCTTGTAACTTGAAATTCAAGTCACCGAGAGAGTGTTATGACATACCTCTGGTTTTACGAAGCAGACACCATTGTTAGTGAGTACAGGACTTTTCAACGTGGGGAACACCCCTCGCAAGATCTTCATCCGGTCAGATATAGCGAAGACGCGGGAGGATCTCACTTACGCTGAGGAGATGGGTGCATAATGGAAAGGTTGGGGTGGAGGTGGGTATACAGTGGCAAGGGTAGGGAGGAGTTGGTGTGGAATGGCTGGGTTAGAGAGGAGATAGGTGCGTATTGGGAATGCTAGGGAGGTGTTTGTAGAATATGACGGTTTAGGAAGAAATAGGTATAGGATGGGACGGATAGTAGGATGGGTGTAGACTGGGACATTGTCACCCACGAGAGAGAGAGGGGAGGGGAGACTGAGGGTGTAAGGCAGGAGAATGTGGTGTGTGGTGGTGCAGCCTCCGGGCCACGGTCGGGGTAGCCATGTGTGTTGTGGCCTCCTCCCCCCGTACAGCAGCCCCTCTTGTCTGCCCCCACCTACATCCTGTGGGTCCTGTAGTCCTTATCTAGTCCTATTTTGCTCCTTTTGTCCCTATTTCTCTCTCTTTCTCTCTCGTTTTGTCTGTCAGTACATTAGCCAACCTATGAGAGTCCCCAGTGGCCTGCGTGCCACACAGCTCCGCCACTCCTTCCGTGAGAGGCGCTCACGGCTGGCTGACTTGGTCAACCCGCCGGACGCGACCACCATTACCACGCTCTAGTTTACATCCTGAGGACTTGGTGACGTTGCTTGGAATAGCAGGATCTTGGAGGTGTACACCTCCTTACAGAGCTACAAACACACACAGGAAAATGTCAGTACACACACACACACACACACACACACACACACACACACACACACACATATATGTATGTATGCAGGCAAAATACGTATTGATATCCAGTCGTCACAGTCATTAGTCGTTTACTTCACGAGAGATGGGGACCGTCTGGATGGAGAGGGACGCGGGGGTTGGTAGGCGGTGGGATGGGGTGGTCTAGAAGGAAAGCGGGGTAATGTGAGAGGCGGGCTTGACCCAGCAAGTTACTCCGGAACAAACTTCTGTGATCAGTGGCTGAAGGGTAGGTTTAGGGAGGAGAAACTCTTTGGGCCACGAGGTACGACCCCTCAGCATTGGCGGTACGACCTTGGTATGATGATTGTGGTTCATCACGACCTAGGGACAGCTGTCGGCAACAGGTTAACGTTTCAGAGCAGGTGATGTGACCAGTTTGATTCTCTCTCTCTCTCTCTCTCTCTCTCTCTCTCTCTCTCTCTCTCTCTCTCTCTCTCTCTCTCTCTCAAGTTTCTCCGAGTTGTTAGGTGCTGTGTAATTGGGAAGTTCACGATATTTCATATTCTGATCTTATATTTCACTTAGGGAATTAGCCAACATGCGACAAACAAGGTGAGACCTTTAGTTTTAAGGTGTGGTCAGACAGTCATGGTTGATATTAACTGGTAACTGCTGCTGTGTAGATGACACCCAGTTCTTGATGGACGGGTTTGGATGATAAGAGTTGTTTGCGGTGGGACGGGTGATTTTAACGCAGCCACACCTAGTCATCCACGAGGAGCCAAGCGCGTCGTCAGCAGCCAGCCTCCTGTGCCGCACGGTCGGGGCGTCGTCACCTCAGAAATCAAACACTGTGACTCCCACAGTAACTTGGACCTTGATGGAAAGACAGTGATCCCCCCCCCCCCGTACACGATTGTTGGGTCGCACTCTTACGTTTTCAATGTAATTTTTCGGTGCTTGGAATAGGTTCCGACAAGAGGGTAAGGTACCACTGAAATGATATTAGGCAGATCATAGTTCTTCAGTGTCTATAGACCACATACATTACTGTGTATATATATTCCTCTACAGGAGAATGTGTCGGAGGGAACATAAAGGAGCACTAATGACGTTGGTGGGCACCTCCTAGTGTCGTAACGTGACACTACATAGTTTTATGACGACTTCCTAGAAGTTGGGAGGAGAGGCCGTCGAGGAGTCTAGCTAAACCGTTCCATTTATAGCTGTTTTAGATTAACTACTTTCTTGTCCATTGTGGGATCTTTTTCTCTTCAACTCTGAGGTATTGGCGAAGTAAGAGGGGCAGGTTGTGTCAGTCTGGTACCACATTATTGTGACGAGATTAAGATGTGTGGCGTCACACAAGCTTTACTAGGTTTCCACTCTCATCTATAGAAACGTAGAATTGTAAAAGACGCACGGCAATCATCATTATGTCAAGAGGCTGTAACATAACACGGTGTATTGTTGTGTGAAGGAAGCCGAGGGTAATTTGAGTGTGAGGATGGGTGTTGGTTGGCCAGGGGTGGGTGGTGGTGGTGGAGGCGGCCGCGCTCCGGGAAACCCCATGCGGTGGACCCCTCCCTCCCTCCCTACCTCCTACCGCCACTGTGATAAGGTCTTGACAGCTGAAAGCTTCCACTGGTCAGCCCGGGTAGGCCTCGGCGGCGGCAGCAGCAGCTGCCTGGGAAATACCTAGATGGCTATCACTCTTATCCGCTCCTGTGGTGGGTTATATGTTGGATGTTGGTGGTGTGAGGTGCTCACCCATGCCACCACTGGCTCGGGTAACGGAAGCGTCGTACGCAGGGTGCTGTCTACCATGCTGGGTGAAGTAACTCCTTGGTGAGGTGCTGTCAAGTGGAGCAGCATCGACTTGCAGCACTCTACCATGTATATACATCTGCTGTTTATTAATGTCATTGTTTTATTATGTAATGTTCACTACTTTTTTTTATTTACACGGAAGTTTATTTCAGTTATGGAAGAGATGATGGATGGTTTGAAACGTTTGAAGTTACTGGGTTAACACAGCAGACAGAAACACGTGTTGCGGTAGCGAGATGGGCAGAGGGAAGACGGGAAGGAGGCTGATTCCTGGGTAAGATGAGGCCGTCAAGACGGGTCACGCACACCCGGAGTCTGTCGTTTCTCCTTCACCATGTAAGGAGCAGAACAGGGCAGGTGGTGTCGCTTGTGGCAGAACAGGTCAGATGGTGTTACTTGTGGCAGAACTGGGCAGATGGTGTCATTTGTGGCAGAACAGGTCAGTTGGTGTCACGTGTGGCAGAACAGGTCTGATGGTGTCACTCCATGGCCTGTGGGGAGTGCGTTGACATGAGTGACAGAAGCCAGGCTGGGGGCCTCACGGTTCAACCTAGCGCGTCGTGAAGGTGAGACGTGTCGCTCGTGGGGGTCATACGCGACCTTCGACAAGGACGACCTGTGCTGAACGAGAGATCACGGTCTCTGGAAATGGACTGAGGGGTGGAGAAAAATGTTTCCTCCCAGCACGGGCGTTTCTTTCTCACTGAAGACGGTGACGATGTGGTATAAAGAATCCCACGTGTCAGGGCATCACGTGGGTCTTTGTTTATTTTCATGTGACGCGTTTTCTTCGCGTTCCTGTGACGACAGACATCTGGTCGTGACGCTAGGAAGAACACAGTAGGAGAGGGGCTTAAACCTTGACTGTTGGAGGACGGGGTCAGAGGACACGGAACTGTCCTGGCGAAAATGTAATGACGTTTGCCGTAGAAGATGGAGCGTGGGGGTAATGCTGTGCCATGAGGGAAGGGGAAGGAGGTAAATGGTTGCCTTGGGGGAAGGGAGACCGTGGAGGGAAGGGGAAAGGCGTACACTTGACAATGGGAGGAAGAGGAAGGGGATGAAGCTTTACCATGGGAGAAAAGGGAAGGGGAAGGGGGTAAGTTTTTACCATGAGAAAAAGGGGATGGAGGTAAACGTTCGCCGTAGGAGAACCGGGGAAGAGGGGATGGTGGATGTAAACGTTTGTCATGAGTGGTTCGCGCAGGATGCAGACGTTTACCGGCAGAAGTTCCGGGAGTGAAGACCGTGTCACAGAGCCCCCTGGAGGGTGGGGCGTGCAAGGTTACCAACGTGAACCACTTGCCGGAGCCTGGGTAATGCTGCACATGCTGGCAGCACATCCACCCTCTACTGGCCCGTCTGGCTTGGCTTGGCTCTTAGCAAAGCTAGGGTGGGAACCAGCGTTCATTGATTCCGGTACATACTTTCCTTTTTCCTTGAGAGTTCTGGTCGTCGATATAAGCGCCGGTTGTACTGCTGTTCGGTACCTGTCACTGATGATTAGTGTGGACTCTATGATGTCATTGGTGACTGGTGTGGACTGTGGTGTACCTGGTGACTGGTGAGGAGTGTGGTATCTCCGAAGCATGTGTAATGTCATCTAAGGCGACATGCCTCAGGTTGTTGTCCAAGACTTCGGCCTCTTGCCAGTTAACTCCTCCGGATTTCGTATTAACTTAAGTAGAGAGATGAAAAACGATCAGTAGGAGATTGATTTTAGTAGCAATGTTTTCTTTTACGAGTGTGCTTGTGTTTTGTGTTCCTGTGTGAATGGTGATGCACGTTGGCCTGCCGTGGGTCTCGGTCTGGGGCCTGGGTAACATGTACAGTAACCGGTCGGTAGTGGTGGTGGCACGGGTGTGTATATGTGTGTCAGAGGCTGACATGAAAGCTAGGCAGGGTTGTCGTCACAGGCAGGGAGGCACCGGATTTCTAGACGCGTCTCGCTCATTTGAGCCGTCTGCTTTCACCTCATGTTGAGTGTTGGTCGTCCACCACACGCAGCCCCTCCTGCCACAAGTCATGGATTTTTTTTTTTTCAAAGGTTTAGATCGAAAAAGTCATATTTTCATTAGTTTTTTATTAATAAATTATTATCCTGTGGGAGGTACAGTAATGTTGTTCTGGAGGAGGTCCAGTAACGTTATTATCCTGCAGGAGGAAGTATCATATTGTTATCCTGCAGGAGATCCAGTAATGTTATCCTGTAGGAGGCATAGTAATATTATTATCTTCCAGGAGGTACAGTAATAGTAGTTTGCAGGAGGTAGTTATATTACTGGAGATACAGCAATGTTATCCGCAGTAGGAATCGTTACATTGTTTTCCTCCAGGAGATCCAGTAATGTTATTATCTTGCTGGAGGTACAGTAATATTATCCTGCAAGAGGAAGCGTAACATTGTAATCTTCCAGGAGATAGATACAATAATGATATTGATAAAGTCCTGGCGGAGGAACTATTTTTTTTTTCTATTCATTTCTGCAAGCCATCGCTCGATGCGATGTCCACGTGCCTGAGGTACTGGCCAGGTAGGTGTCTTGTGCGGGTAGGACTACGGCAGTTCACTACCCTGAGTTAGCCACAGCTGCTCACTGTGGTTAATGTGATAGAGGGAGTGTTGGAGAGCCTGTGTGGTGTGACGCGTGGTGTGCCTCCGCCCTCCATGGGTGCCGCCTCACCATTGCCCATGATGGGCCACCTCTTCCTGTATTCAAGATGCCGTGAGGGTTAGATTGTCGTAACGCTGGTTGCTCCTGCCTCTCGCTAACACTCGCATGAGCAGTATATATATATATATATATATATATATATATATATATATATATATATATAAATACAGAAC
>JAYMFT010025279.1:0-16247 GCA_038088735.1 Panulirus argus
TATATATATATATATATATATATATATATATATATATGCAAACTAAAAATACAGGCAGGATTGTGAGACAAAATCGATCTCCAAGAGAATGGTCATCCCCATCAGTGCCGTCTGTAGATACGGAGGACCCTACAGCCTCGACATGCAAAGCAAAGAGAGATCGAGCCAATTCCCTGAACCCAATTTTTACCCAGACCCAGTACGTCCTGACAACACTAGGCGGTACACACACACACACTCCCACATGCTCCTTTAGGTAAAGGATCACGTACTCCCTGCTGGGTTCATCGAAACGGAACATTAAAAAAAAAAAAAGCAAAGGTAGGTCCCAATACTCTTCACCATTAACCTACTGCCAGGTTCACAACCATTACACACGGCACCTGCCGCACACTGATAAAAACTTCATCAACCGATGATTAAGAGCCCTTTATCTTCCCAATCTACATTATAACGTCCAAGGGCGTCTTGTCGTCCTTTCGTTGACATTCGGAGACACGTGAGCAATGCTCAAAAGATGGGTATGTTTGGTAAATGTCGACTAAACTACTGAACACTGAAACAGAGCTCCACTACTCGGGAGTTAGTAAGGTATCTACAGTTCTCCATATTTTCTGTTTTTGTGTTCACTACTTTTAGATTAACCCCATTTTCTCTGATATATACATAACCCTTACTATAGTATCTTACCAAAATGTCATGCTCAAAATTATCATCCGCAACTGCTATCGTACTCTTAAAACACTCATCACTACACTAGCAATGCAAAACAAGAGCACTTATGCACTCAAAATCCGGATCTAACAAAGTTTCGGAGCTAAGATGGAAAGGTATTCTTGCACCATCAGCGTCACCATCCCCCGTGGTTACACCATCACTACTGCTAACACTTACAACCATCAACTGAACATCACTGTGCCACCCCACGCTGTGCTACATTCCACTTCGCTTCCACCAGCTCTTGCCAACATCACCTTCTCCATAACCAATTCTTTAGTTACCACAGTCATTACAATCAGAGCTAGAGGCACAGCTACCATCATCACCATCAACAGACACATAATTCCCTCTACGTCTCCTTCCATCTCTAATAACATCGTCAACACCAAAACATACGTAAAGGCGCGGTTCCCTGGCGGGTCGACACGCCAGCACACCTCCGGAACACATATGCGCCGAGCTCAGCACACCTGCCCAATCTCTCCTATGTAAACCAGCCAGAGCCTGACACTACACCGTCCAGAATAGTTACCAACGTGATTAAATGGTAAAACAATAGTTTTTAAAGCATTAAAAATCTCTTATTCTATAGTAAACCAAATACACACATGAGAAACAATAGGACTATAAACAGCAGAAGAGGTTAATGATAAACAAATCTCAATATATTTCATGGAAGGTGATGAAATATATTCAAAACTTTCCGACAGTAACCCGTCCACCCTCCCTAATACACTCGCTTCATACTTTCAAGGCCCACAACACACATTCGAGTCACACTTCCAACAGCAAGTACTAGGCTCATACTGCTAATGCCAACAACAAACACTTGGCCTATAATCCGAATGTCTATAATGGCATACTCAGCCCGCACCTCCAACGCCCACATCTAACTCGGTTCATACTTTCAATGCTTACATTGCACACTCGGTTCACACTTCTAAATGCCACGTCAAACTCGGGTTGTTCTTACAACAGCCACACCAAACGCTATGTTCACACTTCCAATGGCCACGCCGCACTCTACTTCATATTTCCATGGCCGATACGACACACTAGGTTCACACTTCCAATGTCCAGACTACACTTTTTCGGTTCACAACACAGTTCATATTCCCAGCGCCCACTCTCTCACACTCGCCCCATACTTCTAACGCCCACATCACCTTCATAAATGGGAAGGGTCGAGTCGGTACACTTGACCGGGCGAACGTCAGGAACATCCGCCACCCTTCTGACCTTGATACAAAAACACGGCTCCATCTAATATAGCAACTATCACCCTCCATTTACCTTCTCTGATTAACTTTTCTGACAATCTACAGTGGATGACTTCTTATCGACCCCATACCTCAAAGCATTGTATCCCCATTCTAATCTCTCGAGATCGTCCGTCCGTATTTTTCTTTAACCAACACCAAGGCAATGAACCCCCCCCCCCAGTCTCTTCCCTGACACTCTCCATGCCCAAACTAAGGCCGCTGTGGGCGGCCAAGTTATCGATTCACCACAGAGATAGCTGGCTGAATGAACTCGACCTTCCTCTGAAGCATAGCACAAAGCAGCCTAGCCTGAGCTTCGATCTACAACAGTAAATCATCAGTAATCATGAACACTGTATCTCGGATATGTAGACTGCATTTTCATGAGCTCACACAGCTGCTGAACTTTCAACACAGAAGTAAAATGGAATATAAAAATGTGTATACAGAAAGAAGTGAATAAATTCCTAAACTGAAACCCTATAAGGTGACCAAGATCTGGCAAAAGGTTTCCACCTCTTGTAAGGCTTAAAGCTATTAGTAAACCTGATGCAGCTGAAAAAAAAAAATGATTGCGATGATTGACCGTGAATAAAACTATGAACATCCTCGAAAGTCAGAGAGAGAGAAAGAGAGAGAGAGAGAGAGAGAGAGAGAGAGAAAAAGGCAGCCCTAATAATGCCTAACCATGATTACAACATCCCAGTGGATGTTGTAAATGTTTCTAGCCTAGTTTTAATCAATAAAAAAATAAAACAAACACTTCTCCAAAGCCAAAAGATCTACCAACGTAACACATACAGCACTCCACAAGAAGGAAAAACAATACTGTTTAAGGTTTTCTCAATATAAGGAGCAGGTATGCAGGATTTAAGCTTTCAACCTGACAGGTCAGTAAGAAAGTTTGAAAAACCTGATCCTGATGTCAAATAGCTGGAGTCATGTAGGCATTCTTGTGGTTGGAGTTCCGCTCATTTTTTTGTTTAAGCAAAATACGTTCACTGAACCTCAACACGTTATGAGATTTTGTCTTTGTTCAAGTGAACAAACGAAGCTTCCTATTCCTCAGTTTACAAGACACTTACACACCCGAATTACATAAACCTATTTTTAAACAATCGCGTTTAAAATGCCATGTTTAAATAGCACTGCAGCCGCTGGCAAACGTATGACAAAATATCAAGTCTAGCGTCACTTCCCACCCCTTTGTCACACGTATGACTATTTACAAAAGATTCGCAACAGACTTTACAAAAGGCAATATTCTGCTGTCCCATAAAAATACTCATTTTGGATTTAATACTCGTTGAATCATACTGCACCTCTTGCCTCGGACCAGCCAACCCTTGCAGCGTCCTTCAGGTGGATATTGATCATCTCGCTGCCACCTGCTGGATCACCTGACCTCACCACCAACCACACCTCCCAGCACTCACCTTTCCCTACCACATTAACGGCGGCTTAATGTACCGTCCTGCTCTATGGGTGCTATTTTACGAACTAATGTATACTGCGTGTTGCCTAGAGTAATATCAAAGCTGTATAATAACTGCGTAGTACTTAAGAATATGATTGTTTGAACCAGCTTCCCACTGCTGAGGCATTCTGTGCGGATATCATTTGTTACCATTCATAGTACTTTCACCTGATGTATCTCATCAACAGAGATACAATCTACTATTACCAAAACTATCACTCCTGATGGTTTGGAATTTATTATAAGAAATAAAATAGCCATGAATGAAAATCTAAGTAACATAAATGGCGAGAGAACATTAGTGCCAACCAAAAGTAGTTCATGGCCGCCACACACACACACACACACACCACAGCAGCAGCAGCAGTGCTCGAGCCAGAAGGCTAAACACTTTCTACTGCAGTACCAAAAACTTTCTCATCTATCTTTTCTTGTACGGTAACCATATACAAGTATGCAACTCCTGACTCTATCATTAAAAATTCGTGGCGTAACAAATGTTTTTGAGAGAAATTTCCCAGGATCATTACAGCCAGCGCCGGCCAAAACAATCAGAAATATCTAATATGGCAGCGTGTACAAGACGTTGACGGGGCAATGCGATGACTGGGTACGCCACCAGTCTGATGGTATAAAGTTTGCTACTTTCGATTCCCTTAAGATTATTTTGGTCAAGCTCAACAGGCACATAAAGACTTTTCTTATATCACATATATACGAACATATCATGATTCCACTGTCATTTATAAACAAAAATAGTTGTACGACCAGAAATAAATCTCAAATTTACTTAAAATTTTTTGGTAAACTTTTATTTCTATAACAATCGGAAGTGCAGTATTCCTCACAACTGATAACCTTGTCCACGTCTCCTGTGAACTAGAGTTACCCATAATTTCCCCTGCTGTCCTTCGCTCCGAGCCACAATATGCCATTAACGACTGCTTCCTGAACCAACCTCACGCACGGTAGCACTGGGAAAATGTTTGATCAATGGAACGCTAACTAATGTTTCCAGATATAGCTTTGCTCATAGTCTTCTTTGAGTATCTACTATTGTTAGTAGCTCTGCTGAGTTTCACTTTTAAAGTAAGTCACACTGTACCGTTTTGCTGACCTGCTTGCAATCATACGGACATAAATCAAGAAGTAAGTGATAGCTGTCATGATATCAAGTTCCGACTACACAGCTATTTATACGTTGTTGCATTGACGTGAGGTATATCTTTCTCTTAGCTCCTCCAACAAGCATTTGCCTACGGTTCGTTTCCAGTTTCTTAAAACACCAACACTTGCACAATCAATTGCCTTTTCAATCACGTGCGCCAGTGCAACTGATATTCAGTGCCAACAAACGGGTACAATGAATGCCCCTCACTTAAGTACCAGTATATGCCGCTGTCACGCCTTTCCCCGGCCAACTGCCAGACCCGACTGAATTGCCAACCCTCAACACCGACCAGTGTCGGCGGCGGCCACCACCACCACCACCCACCCATCAGCAATGATGCCGGCTACCATTATTAGTTTCTATTATTCTTCGTTTTGTCTCCTTTGTGTAAAAATCAATGTTCCCTTCTGATACATTAGTAGATGATAGGTTTTCTATTGGTCTGATAATCAATCAATTGATGATCAGGACGGACTGCAACGCAAAATCATAGACTTCTGTAGACTACTACAAACCTTAGGAATTGTGACATGTGTAACTAAAGTACTAATGTTTCCACTCCGTTCCTGATTATTACGTAGAGAATATTCCGGCATCAGTGATACATTAAGCGAATATCCCACAACGAGGAGCTGATTTTAAGAGCACATTACTCCCAGTCTTGCAAAATAATCGTCCCTTCTGAGGCCATGGGTACCGTAGCACGACCAGTGACGGAGGCGGGCCATGGGCCGGTCCTGTCATCATTTAGGATGGTCTCTGTCAACCCCACCCGCGAAAGCCATGTTTCAAGGACAGGGGAATGTCGTACGTAACCAGTTGAAGTTATCATCCTGTAAACCACGTACTGGTTGGAACGACTCAATCATGACCACTATTGGTGCCAGATTTTAGGGTTCTTCTTCAACACAAGTGTTCTTTGCGCCCATGTTGAGGAACTCTGATGTCTGTCTCAACTTGTGCACTCCATAATTCAGGCTCGGACAATGTCAGTTCAAATTTGGTTCAGCAGCCTAACTTGTCACGCTAAGTACTTTTAGGTTAAAGATGTCCGAAGTTATGGGAAAGAGGTTAAATCCGAGATCAGGAACGGAGATCGACAGCAAATGGAGCGGCGTCCATATATATGTCGAAAAAAAGATAGTTTCCTACTGCTTATTTTCCCTTCCCTGTGACATATCAATGGGATCAAAAAGGTCAATGTCACAGGATCAGTAAGAATGTCACGGGTCAGCACTCTGTCTCAGTGCAACAGATCTAAAAGATTCAATAGCCGGTCGAGGCGTCAACACTGAGCTTCAGCGGTAATAATAATGATGATATTCGGCTTATTGACAACAAATAAAGCCAGACGGTAAAAATGGAGGGAACATACACACAGTATGAAATAAATGGGGCTATAGATAAGGGAAAGAAAGTGTCAGTCTTGAACAGGTGGTTGGCAATGATGTTCGCGCGAGTTGGGATTGGGCTGCTCTTGTAGCGATCTGTAAGGGCTTGGATGGACACGATGCGTGCGGTTGAGGTGCCGAAATGCAACCCGAGGACGAGGGATCTCTTCCGGCAGGACGTGAGAATGGCGAACTCGCGTATTGGCTTCTTCCTGGAGGGGGTTAGAACAAGCTTTACCAGGGTAGGAGACCACGACTCACCAGAGGAGCAAAACCAATCGAAACAGGGCCCTTTAAAATGTTCACGTTATGCATGATATCAAATAACAGTAAGGCATCCTTTAGTATGTCAATTCGCCGATTCCTGGCATAGTCGAGGAGGCGCCAGGAATATGCATGAAAGACTCCGCGTCTCATTTACTCATTCTAGCTGTCATGCATAATGTACCAAAACCAGAATCTTCTATCCACACTCAAAACGCACAGACCTTTCTGTGGTTTCCCTGAATCACTTTACATGCCCTGGTTCAACCCACTGACATCAAGTCGCCCCCTGTATACCAAATCGCTCCAGTTCGCTCTCTTCCTTACACGCTTCATACCCTAGTTCATGTTCAGTCTCCTGTTCCAGAAATCCTCTTTCGTACGATCCTCACATCTCCTTTTCAGTCTCCCCCTAACCCCTGGCTCATCAAGAATATCAAACCTGAAGACATGCCTTGGCTTTGTGTTAGACTGAGTACAATACAATGGCATCGACTAGCCTGCAAGATAGGGAAAAATTTTGTAAATACCTGACTGTTCGAGGCAGTACTTTTTCAGAAGTCTAAGAATTTAAAATCTTTGACAACCGAAGTAATTCTCTTCAGATTTATTCGTCCATTATACCAATCTGGAGAGATGTAGCGAATAATCTTTAGTATTATTATATAAGCAAAAGACCTCAATTACTAATGATTCAAATTCCTTAAAAATAAATCGTAACTTTCATAGGTCTGGAAGCTATGAGAAGGGCAACGCAGTGCATGTATAATAGAATATGGAATTTATTCATTTCGATAGAATACTTAGGCTGAAATTTTAAATTTGTTGATTTTATATCCTTCATCTTTATCTTTCCTGTCATTCTCTTCCACATCAACCTCTCAAAAGACTCTCCAACGAACTCCTAAATATTACCAGAACTCCCAAAACCTTTCCATTTATTCGAGCTTCGTGGCTTCATCTCTACCCACCAGTGCTTTCCATGGAATTCATTTTTACTACAAGTACCATGAATCTCTCCATCAATTCCATGACTCCTAATGGTTCTGTCGTTTGCTCGTAGTAAAGGTCTTATATGAAGACTGTGTTCATTCTGGAAGCAAGGGCACCACGCAGTCAAAACTTGCTGAAAACAGCAAATGCATGTTACTTGTTATTCTTCATTTATAGATACTGATGTGGATTAGTTACCAAGGACAAACTTTCACTGGCTGTCGAGTCCTTACCTGTTTGCCGGTACAGTCACAGTCACGTGGTATATGCAACAGGTACAATCACCGTCATGAGATATATGCAACAGGTATTTGTACATATCAAAATTTGCTTTACATAATACTTTAAGTTCTTTACGTCTGTGTTGCATTACGAACACTGCATTAATTTATAGTAACCATTATGAAAGTTGGCTCATACACAGTAATAACTTGTAAGGAATTAATTAGATTATTTTTCTTTAGTGATTACTAGATTATTCGTGTATAATGCTGAATTTGTATACCCATTAAAAAAATATTCTATGTCAGTATAATGATATTAGATTAAAAGGCAGTTGCATTATCTATAGATATCCTCTACCTGAGTAACATAGCTAGCACCGAACAATAATGTTGAAACAGGTGTTTGATATTACAAAAATATCTAGACCAGAGGGTCATTAGCGTATTACATTTTCAAAATCTTATTATGCAATTCAGAATCAATCACCTTCAATTTCTATGTACTTATATCTTTCAATGTGCAAAATCTTACACATCTGCATTGGATTGTTTAATATCATTGAGGTCAATAGTGATCTGTCAAAAAGCAGTTTATTTCATTACCAACATTATAAAGAGATTAGCTCTCGCTTGAACTAAATACGTGAGTTAATGTATCCTCCCCAAACACTATTGCTTAGACCACCACCTATAGTGTATTCTCATCCCTAAATTTTGGAAATTCATGCTGTCGCCTATGTATTATAATCAGTAGGTTTACCGAGCACAAAATGTAATGACAAACAGAGTATTTCATGCTGTACTTAACCCCTAAAAAATGGTTCCCTCTTAGATTTTGGTGTGATGAAATATTATTTCTAACTTCATTACAACTACATTATACCAAAGTAATTCTCGTTGCTAATATTTCCGTAGTTTAACCCCCCTTCGAATCCCATTTTCTACAAATAATTTTCATTTTCGTTTTCTCTATAAATATTTTACCATCTGTAACTTAGGTATTCACGATTATTTTTAATTTTGATTTCTAAACGTCGACGATCATTATAATTTTGATAAAATTTGGTCTAGTAACTCATCTTCGGACATATCAAGTGACACTATTAATCATGCAGCGGAACGATCAGTTTGAAAATGAATAAAACCAATCTAGAACGTATAACAATTTGAACGAATTTAATAACATTAACATGAAATATATTGTACATATCTGGCAAAATATATATATATATATATATATATATATATATATATATGTGTGTGTGTGTGTGTGTGGATGTACTTTCGCACTAAATACTTGGTTCCTTCACTAACAGAAAGTGTACTGTATCATTCAAAGGTTAGGAAGGAGAAGCTGAATATATACAATTTGGCAATCCTCAAATTGGAGTATTGATTTCTACACTGTTTAATGACAATACTGGAATCAGTTCCAGGAATAATGTTGATGGTATTCGTTTCCACAACAAAGACTTACTGTTGAAATGCAAATCATCCATAATTACATACGCACTCCATCTCACTAGTGTTGAGGTTGGTCTTCCACTGTGAAAATCATTTTTATGTCATTCAGTAACTCATATATTCTTAGATCGTCCTCTACAACTCTTCCGTCTGAATCCCTTATCCTGATTAGCTGCTCCTCAACTGACAATTTACACCCAATGAACTTATGGAAAGGTCTTGTCCACAATATTATTCTCAAAGTTTATCTGTTCCTCCGCTACTTTCCTGCCATATTTTTTCTTTGCTGGTGCCCACTCCCTAGAGCTTGTGCACGTCCTGGTGCCCATTTCCTGCAGTGTGTGCACACATCCTGGTGACCACTCCCTGGAATGTGTGCACATCCTGCGGTCGTGTGTTGACTTCTCAATGTTGCCTTGTAAAAAGGAAAAAAAAAAGGAAAGAAAAAACTCTGAGCAAGATTTTTTTCTTTCGTTTTTCCAGCACCAGCCGACCTTCTTACGCTCCTGTACGATGTTTTGTTATCCGTCATCGCGAATAAAAAATAAATAGTGCAATAAAACTTCCTATTCTGCATTTTCTTTACTTATCCTTACGTTGTTATCGTGTTGAAATACGTGTATGACTCTGGGAGTCATTGTTGACAGTTCGAAGTTGAGACACTAGTTGCGCCGTTAACCAACTTATACACCAAGTTTTACAGATAAGAACTATCTGAATTATCTTTAGAATTATCTTTACATATCTTTAAGAAAAAGGTTTGATAGTTTTAAAGCTGATATGAACTCTGTCCCGTCCGTGAGTGTTGCTGAAGTATAGCTTGACACTTCACCTTTCACAGCTACACACCTGGTGCCACCAATACTGACACAGTCAGGCACCTGTCACTAACTTCCTGTCACAGCTACACATGTGGCACTACCACCCTGACACAGATACACACCTGACACTACCATCATAAATATTCATGGCGCTTTAGTGACGGAAGAAGATAAAGAAATAATCACTTTTTGCCAGCAGATTCAGCAGGAAATATCATAACTGCAAAAGAAATCTGAGGTCTGCAAGAAGAGCTATGGGGCAGCGGACGGCTTTAGGAAGAGTTATGAGGAGTCAGACGACTGTAGGATAAGTTGTGGGGCAGCAGACGGCTGTAGGAGGAATTATGGGTCAGCAGACTGTTGCAGGAGAAGCTCTGGGGCAACAGGGAGGCTTAAGGAAGCACAGGAGGGTTACAGAGGGTATAAGGAGGTCTTAGGAAGTCACAAGGAGTATAGAGAGGGCATCAGGATGTTGAGGGAGGCACGCGGAAACTATTCCGGGAGAGGCGAGGGCGGCTCCGCTTGTGGGAGCCGGGGAGGGACGCCAGTGTGGTCGTCGGCAGCACAGAGCGCAGACGCGTCCATCCTTCAGCTCGGCCCCATCAAGGTAAGACCACCTCCGTCGCTCCCGTGTGTGTGTGCCTGGTGGGTTTTGCCTGATGGAGAGCTGAGTACGGCTCGGTGTCTGGTGTGCTTCGTAATTTAGAGACAAGTGCGGGTCGGACGGTTCCAGGGTCACCCCAGTGACGTAATAACTTTGCCGTGATCAAGTGACAAGTGTTTATCCATTCCAGTTATAGAGTTCCTGCTGGTTTAATAGCACTCGTATATACTACCGGCTTTTATATATATATATATATATATATATATATATATATAAATCATTGATATAAATTCTTGTGCTCTTAGAGAGAAGAATAACTATGGAAAGACAAGACGAGATGCTTCAAGGGCAAGAACACCGGAGACATGGAGTACTGAAGTTAATCTGGAGATTCTCCAATGAGTTAGAGGTCCGTCTCCTCCCACAGGAAGGCAGATCGGGGCGGAAGACCTTTGTAAGTCTCACCGGACTCTCGCCAACCCCATGGGGAGGGAACCGGCTCCTCCAGGTATTCCTCTTGCCCCATATTTCCTCGCCCCCTCATAACGAGAGAGAGAGGGTATCAAACACTTAAACTGACCTCCTCAGTCAAATGTGATGGACTGCTTACCGCCCTGGTTGTGATGTCCCACAACTGGCGGAAGGTGATGACCGGCCTGAGTGTGGTGCCCCCTCAGGCAGTACCACAACTATCTCCCTCTCCTTACTCCAAAGCCTTAATTAGGTGGAAGGATGACTGTCCTGAGGACGTGGTTTCTCTTGAAGTCTTTGACTGGTACGCCCGCATGACCTACATGGCCCCCTGGACCGTGCAGCCCCTAGGGGTCCTGGACAGTCCAGTCTAACGGGACCTTGGACGGCGCAGCTTGGGGGCCTTGGAAGGGGTCAGTCCCCTTCTGGAGTCTTGGAAGAGGACAATCCCACTTCTGGGGCCTTGGACAGGGATAATCCCCCTGGGGACCAAGAAGGCAGCATCCCCTTGGGGTCCAGGAAGGCAACATCCCCCTGGGGTCGAGGAATGTGCTATATTCTCCTCACCAAGAGGCCAGCGGCTCCGACGGAAGGTTGTCTAGCAAGAATTGTTGGTCCAGCGGTGAAAAGTCTGGAAGGGAGCCGTCCAGCTGGGGATGATTTAGCAGCGGGAAGTTGTTCCCCCAGCACGAAGTCGTCCAGCAGGAATAAATCCCATGGGAGCTGGTACGAGGAGTCGTCTATCTGAGGTCGTCAATTGGGTAGGAATCTTATGGAGTGACAGTGTGAAGGACAGGCAACAGGAGAAGCCCTGATGATCCATGACGAAGTTATCTACTACAGGATAGCAGTGGTGACCTTGGGTCCATAATCTTATCTGTCTTAAGTAAGAGACAGGATAGTGAAGCAGATGGGACAGTGTCCCCACCCACCGCTCCCTCCGGCACAACACACGATAGGAGGAGGTTGAGAAGGAACACCATGAAGTATGGAGAGTGTGTATATTGCCTCTGGAAAAATTCTACAAGAAAGTGTCAATGGGTAAAGCTTCCTTACTGCTGCCTGCAGCTTGGTTTACCCAGTTCTGAAACGAGGGAAAAATTGGTTGGACTTCAAACGATTCGCTTCAAATCTCTGGTCTTCCTAGATAAAAGTCATATTGGCCGAATATAGATATCAAGGGCAAGAGGCCAGAGAGGGGGGCGCTGTTGGCAGGAGCTCAGGTGCGCGGGGTGTGTATAGGGCCGGACTGGGGGAGGAAGGAGATCCGAACCGGGGGGGGGGGGTTGCGCCACACTGCTGCAGGCAGGGGGTCACCTTGCCATCACCCCACTCCCTCCCACCCCAGTCGACTATCCCACGTAGTAAAACTGCTGTTCTCTTTGTCTTGAAGTTCACGTTATGACTCTGTTGTGAGTGAAAGTACGCATGACCGCTTGACGTAACACTTGCAAGGCTCCAAAGTTGCCAAGTTTTGACGGAGGGCCGAAATAAACATGTTAATTTTCTCGTATTCATCTCTAAAGTGAATTTTCTTTTTTTTCACAAGATTTAAACCGGAAAAAAAAAAAATCTTAACCAGGTGCATACCTTCAGGGTCTCCTTCATTTACATACAAAGCTTCAGGTTTCTAGTTATCACACACACACACACACACAAACTTTTTAATCTGTGTGAATGACTAATCATAAGGTAAGGATTCTTACCTGAAGGTCATCAGGGATGCGCACACATGAGGAGGATTCCATCACCTTACAAGGAGGATCTTAACGGACTCCGAAGTGGGTCTGACATAAGGCTGACGAAGATGAGCACCGAGTAAATGTAGGGAGGATGAGACACAGCGGCAGAAGGCCTCGACATGATCATCATGTAGTAGGAAATGAGGTGCAGGAATCAGTGTGTGTGAGAGGGACCTGGAAGTCCACATTGTCCTCAACCTGTCGCTAGAGTCCTACCTCAAGGAGAGTAGTGAGAGAGACCAACTGTCTGCTAGCAAATAGTAGAACTAAATTTGAATTCATGGAAAAGGATGTATACAGCAAGGCGTTCACATCCTACATTAGGCCAAGACTAGGATGTGCTTCTCAAGTTTGGTCACGGCACCTAAGGAAGTACAAACCTGACATTCCCTACTGTTGAACCAATGAATTCGAAGCAGTGTTTGGTGTTGTTTTCCCACTGTTAAAGAGGCGAGAATTCTCAGAAGCGTTCCGGATTGATCCAGGCCGAAGTTCGAGTCTGTGAAGCAGGGATGAACCGCTGTCTCGTGGAGCCTCGGTCTCTCTCTCTCTGAAGCTTTGTTCGAGGCCCATGTGAACAGATTCGATTCCAAGCACAATGATCGTCTGAACGATTGGGACATAACGCTTCCATCGTCTTCCTCTTGGCCACCTTTTTTTTTTACGTACAATGTCATGTTTGATGTCGCAAAGATCGGCCCCCCGCCCCTCAGCTCTCCCTAGATGTACACACTGGCCCCCAACAATACCAAACCTCTGACACCTGTAGTACTTGGATCGTACAATCTGCGCCTGAAGTACCCGCACTCGCTCCAACACCTCTTCCGCCCATTCTGGGATGGCCTCATTGCTCGGCATGTTGCGTGTCGTTAACATTCCCTCCCTCCTTCACTTGGCCGCACCACCTGGGGCATTTTCCCCACAACGCTGTAACGGCATGACCCACAGCATATCCTAGCTACAGTTCCTTAGTTATCTTCACATCGCTGTTTGGGGCTTCACCAGAGAAAGTTGATACTTTTCCCTCCCGGTGCTGTTCCTTTTCTGAGACGTTAACGGCATCATGGCTGTGCGCGGCCGTGATGCAGAAACGAGTTTCATATCTTCAAATTTCTGCAAAACATCTTGATGAATCTTATTCATAAATTTCCTTTGGGACGTTGAACATTACCACCTTATTATAGACAGCTGTTGGGTCGACGTGGGGCTGGATCTTCCTCGCACAGGTTACAATTTGCCTGTTTCTCTCCGTCTCCCGCGATATTCAGCGAAAAAATGAAGCGCATCTCACACTCGCTTAACGAGACAAGCTGGTGACTGGGTCATCACTCCCTGGCCAGCGGATACTAAGTGTAAAAATATTCTTTGCATGACTACCATTTCTAGTCTTGGCTGCGTAACTGTTGAGCAATGACAGAACACAGTGAGTCTCCCTTAGTGTTTTTATATCACACCCATCGACGACATCACGCTTCCCTGGACGCAATTGGAACTGTTGGTGACCATTTGTCGTGCAGGGGAGGCACTTCAAGACAGGAGGAGAGTCACTCGAGTCATATACTGCGCTCGCTCACGTCATGCAATAGAACTGCTCACTCGAGTCGTAAGGGAGATTCACTCAAGTCTCTCAGGAAACACTCAAGTCAGGGTGGCAGAACATCCCGAGCACCAAGCGGAGGTCAACAAGTGCAACGTTATTACAGGATTTACACCAAATATCGATATTCCTGAACGACAAGTATGTGCATGACGTTGCCAGTCATCCTTATCAAAAGACTTTTTACATATCAACGACGAAACACACAAGAGGTGAAGGAATGGGGAAGTGTACATGTGTACCCAGGGTCGGTAACCGACGTCCATCGGGCCACACCACACGCATGCGCACTGGCGAGGACGCTCACCCTCTTCCAAGCCTGTGTTTACTTATAGCACGTACCTAATACTAAAGACGATATCAACGTGATTTATTGCCTTAAGTCATGTGTATATGGCAATAACAAATATGTAGGCCTATTCCCACACCTAACGCCCTAAATTTTTACTTCAAAACAATTGTTGAAAACTTTTCGCGGGAGGCGCCTGGAAGCCGCGGTTGAGGGTGTTTGGAAATGTCTTGACCGTTAAGTGTGCAAATAGAGGTAGGAAGGAACGCGACCCGCAAGGTTTCTTCGTCTACAATCTGTGCAAATCTTCGATAGACACCTTGCTGATTTATCGCCTGAGGCGTTATTTTACATTATTTCTTTTCTTTCTACGTCTTTATGAAATGGTTTACTACTTTATATCAGTATATCAACGTACTGACTGATATCTGAGTTACTCTTTACCCGAGTTGCTTTATTTCTTGTCAGGTAATTTCACGGAAATCTTACTTATAAAATAAGGATAACATTAACCGGTTACAGTGATATTTCATTCATACAGTAAATAGATTATGTGACGACCAGCGCGCACCTCGTCGAACGCGAAGATACACAGCAAAAAACAACTTCTCCCTCCCTACAGAGACAGATGACGCTGGCTGGAGTCGCTGTGTAATGCGAATTTCAATTTTTTTTTCTTAACTTGACCGTGACGCAAGGCAGTAAAAGAGAGAGAGAGAGAGAGAGAGAGAGAGAGAGAGAGAGAGAGAGAGAGAGAGAGAGGGGAGCCGCTTGAATCACCTGAGCCCGGGGTCTCCACCTCCCTGTTGCCTGTGGTCGGCTATATCGTAATGTAAAACCTGACTCAGAGGTCTTGCAGCCTCACGCAAGAGCCGTTGGAATGTGGACGCACCATCACTTCACTTGTTGGTTATTTCCCTCTCGTCTCCAGATAGAGATAGAGGTAGACTAATAGGAAATCAAAACTGCACCTTTCTCATCCGAAGCGGTCATGGTCAACCGTGAGACAATCTCTGGAGCTTGGCTGTGGGCGGTGGGCCCTGGTATCGGCAACTTATGGCTAGAAAATGGATGTGGACGTCTGAGGCCATTGTCTGTCTGTTCCTGACGCCGGTACGGCCAGGCGGAAGAAGCAATCACGCACACAAAGAAGTGTTCCCACGAGTTTCCCTCGAAAGAATAGAGCAATTTTTCTTTACCGCGGTAACTGCGGTGAGACTTGCCCGTCAGAGTTCTAGCGAACGAATTCTTCACGGACGAGTCCTAATAGGTCATACTGTTATCTATCCTATCCACTCACTACCTTGCAAACGCCTCTATCCTTCCATCCTATGCTTTTGCTATCCACTCTCTGACACAGAAGGATATGTACTTAGTGCATCCACAGTGCTGCGTCTCGCCCAGTAACTTAATTACAATGAGAGTGAAATAAAACACCCACCAGCATTCTTAACGTTACAAGTAACGCTGTGTTGCAGATGTTGGTACAGGTGATAGCGTGGGCGGCGGTGGCGGTGACCTGCCTGGTGGAGGGCGCGCCGAGGAAGGCTGGCGTGGCGGGAGACGCGAGCCACCAGCTGGCTGCGGAGCACCGCCAGGGGAGCCCCACAGTACACCCAGTCCACGATGTGGTCGACGCGTGAGTATCAAGGGAAAGGGGAACCGACATTTTATCCTAAGGCCAGCCTCTTACCATCACAGTTTAAATATATATATATATATATATATATATATATATATATATATATATATATATA
>JAYMFT010025290.1:0-16247 GCA_038088735.1 Panulirus argus
TAATAATAATAATAATAATAATAATAATAATAATAATAATGATAATAATAATGATGATAATAATAATAATAATAATATGTGTGAGGAAGAGTAAGGTAATGAGGTGAAAGAGAGCGATGGGGCGAATGATTTGAATGGAATGGACCTGGAGGAAGTGAGATGGAGGATGAAGGTAAAATATTATTATTATTATTATTATTATTATTATTATTATTATTATTATTATTATCATTATTATCATTATTATTATTGTTGTTGTTGTTGTTGTTGATGTTGTTAATGTTATTGTTACTATGAATGGTTAATTGAATTAACAGCACCCAAAGACTGGAAATGTACGGAGAATCTATTAAGAATATGAAATGTTTAGATTGATTGGAATTTGGCTTGTTCTTGAAGCGCCCCGGGCTGTACGAGCTAGGATGAGGCGGCTGCCGCCAGTGTGGTGTCGAACTAAGGTCCGAACACGAGGGAGCTCCAATGACACCAGGTGTACGTGGCGAGGAAGATGTACTGGCGGCTTCTAAAACAAATGAATGACATTGGGGCGATGGTTGGAGAGAATCGGGAGGAAAAGAGAACTGAGTACTTCTCGATTGCTGGTATAGGAAGGGCCACATCCACTCACCGTTTGAGGTGAGCCCTCTTGTGTAATGAATCAAGACGAAGACCAGGCGGAAGGGGGGCATAGGCGAGTTTAGGAAGACTGGAAGTTGCGTAGTTGTTCTTGACTTCAGGCTCGGCTATGTCAAGTATCGTGAGTTGACGAGGAATGTAGTTAGAGAGGAGGGCTGGATGATCTGATGATTGTGGTGACGGGTCCCGTATTACAATTTAGTGTATCGTCCAACGACACGCTAGACTTGGTGGTCTGAACAGTATAGAGAGGGATCTAGGGTCTATTAACAAAGGTAGAGGGTATGGGAATAAGTTGGAGGCTAGGCTGTTATGCGTGACTATGCTGTTGGTTGGGTTATTAGTGACTGTGTTGGTCCAACCTTAGAAAATATCATGGGTCTTCTCTTTGGCGAGTAGTCGAGGGAGTTGCTGGTACTAATGGTACAAAAACGAAAAGGCGTCATCGTACTGCCATCAATCGGGTGCATCAGTCAAGAGCCTTTTTGCCCGTGGAACACATTGGAGGAAGGATTGGAATGTGATCTCGGAAGCGTGCAGCCTAGCGATGCCCCCTGAAGAAATCTCCAAGGCCACGAAATGAAACTCGTCCGGAACTCGAGGTTTCGACTAGGTCGAAACCTTCGGTGAAGTCAGCAAAAGCAAAAGCCACAGAAGTCTTGCTTCTCATTACGTTGCGATAAAGAGAGTCAAGGACGTTGGCAGGGCATTAGGTGGTAGAGGAAGGTCTTCCTATTATCAAGTTGTTGAGAATCTTTAGAACTTGCAACGTCTGTGTGAGGCAAATTAGACACGCTACTTTTTCAAAAGGGTACGCTGGGTACCCGAGTGCTGGCAATGGGTCGTAACTCGCTGTGAGATTGTGGTCTTGTAGACGTCGGGGAAACTTCGTGAAGTTTTCCAATCAGAGGGGCATTTTGATCGCTGGAGAGGCGGATTAATGGTGGAACAGAGAAGTTGGGGGCCAGTTCAAGGGAGAGCTCGTTTGCTGAGCTTCCAAAGGATGCCAGGGTGTGTTGTGGACTGGTCTGTCTGAGGATTTGTGACCAGCACGTCTGAGGACTTGGGTTTCACGTACTGACTTTCGAAGGGGTTTTGGGACTTTAAGATAAGCTGCAAGACGGGTGGTATCAAACAGTCTCTGGAAGATTGGTAGCGATATGACCGCCAGAAAAAATGAAAGCTGAGCCGCTACTTCACTGGAAAGGTAATTAATGCTCAACTCTTATGGTTTCCCGTACCAGTGTGGCTGATGCCCGACTGATTCAGATATCGGGACTTGTTAAGATTTCTTGGCAGGAGAAAGAACTTTACACTGGTGTTGCCCCATCCCTTAACCTTATGTACCATTTCTTTAATCATGTGTCTTTACACACACACACACACACACACACACACACATCCGCACCCAGGATTCGAACTCCATGCGGACCCAATCCCGGGGACGTTGAGGGGCCTATGCTTTCTCATGGTCAGTAAAGCTATATAAGCTGTTCATTAGTGATACCCAGGAACCACTAAAACACGTCCTCCTGGTGAGTAAGTGGTTGTTCAGCCCAGCCATGTTCGTGCCGGTGTGGGTCGGTGACCCTCCCTCATATCAACTAGCTAGGAGTACTCACTACAGTCTAAGTGGCTGTTCAGCTCAGCATGCTCTCCGTTGGGGCCCGTCCTACGCCACATCCCATTTAGTTTAAAGTCTGTCGTAAAAACTTCACTGGGTCCTTCTCTTCATATTTTTTTTTAATTTTTAGCTTCTTGGTTCCTTAAGTGCATCAAGACACTTATAAATACTTTTTTAAATGTTATATTCAAGTCTAATGAATCTTATTTGAATTACCAGTTCGTTTCGTAGTTGGTAGGTTGTAAACCTAAGATATTAGTGTGGTGTTTGCCTTGATGTGATTGTACTGTTGTGTTGTTATATACGATTTTGTTGTATTGATATCTATTAAGATCATTAAATAAGCATTAATGAGTATGTAGATATGCCATGGACCCAGCCGTCTTGAAGCTAGTCAGGTCAACGATAATGATTTAGATAGCTCACACGGGTGCGTAAGCACACACACACACACACACACACACACACACACACTATGGTGTAGTGGTTGGCGTTGCTGGCCATGAGTCAGCACCGATGGGCCCAGGGTCCTTGAACAGGTTCAGCTGTGGTTCTCACGTTTCCACACGTAACCCAAGGAAATGTGGAACGAGTCCTTGAGCACGCTGATCATGTTGATCTTCCTGGGAGGATTGCAGTAGTTGGTGGTGTGGTAGGTTAGCTGTGGCAGGAGCCATCCATGTGGTCGGCTAGTTGAGGGAAGAACCATCCGTGTGGTCGGCTACTTGTGGCAGGAACCATCCATGTGGTAGGTTGAAGGCAAGAACCATCTGTCATTATAAGGGAGTTTGCTGTTTACCCTCACTGTACTAGAAACAAGTATTATTTTACTTATTTTGAAGATTTGTAAAGAAGCAGAAAAAGATTATTTTTTACTTAACGTACACGTATCCAAGGAGGTCTCTGTAGCCAATGTTCGGGCTGAGAGTATGTGGTACAGTGCTAAAGATTCATAACTGTATTTGCAATTCTTGTAACTACAGGATGAGACCGTCTCTACATCTGTAGTGGGCTGATGTTGACACTGAAAGTCACGAGCGAATTCTTGCCTCCTGTAGCTTTGTCACTTTCCTGTCAGTTACTTTATAAGTCTGCTCCAAGCACCTCTTTCTTCTTGATCGCTAAATCTGTAGGAACTGGATTGTGGAGGTCTCCAAGGTGTTCATGGGCCACACATGTATTTAGTGGTCTTAGAATTATCCTTGACTCTTAGTTATTGATGATTATTCGGCTGACGGAGGTAGCTTGACGTCGACGGCCTTCATGATCTTGGCAATTGATAGTCCTAAAGCCCAATCAACTAACCAGTGGCTACCGCCTCTCGCCCGGGCAAGGTCGTGTTAGTGGTAGATAGGTGTGGTAGAGGAGCTCGTAGCGAGTAGAGGAGCTTGGAGGTTGCAAAAGGTACATTCATTACTAATGTTGCAGTACTGCAACAACCTCGTGCATGGTTAGCGATGGCGACCTCACCTACAAACCTTGGTACCCCTCGAATATAGATTTATATTTTCTTTTATGTGGTGTCTATATTCACGTCCAGGTGGCGTGGGTCTGGCGTGTAGGCGTAGATATGTTGATGGACACGTTTTTTGTAAGCTGTTACGTGTACTGCCATACTTGTGCGTAGAATACGTGTATCGTCTTCCAGGATTCCACATCTCTGGTGCGGTACAGCAGCCATGGCCTAGGTTATTAATATCCCTCAATCCATTGAGGCCAAAGGCGTCGGCTGCAGTACCAAATAAAGTCTTAGTGTCAATAATACAGTGTGAATTCCACGTGGGCTCAATACTTCCTCAGCTTGAGACAGCAGATTGTGGACAAGCTTAGTACGTCACATAATTTTTCCTTCATCATATTATATGGCAAATAATAACCACAGATGCGAAGCACACCAGTGAACTGTGTGCTACCAGCATCAAAAACCCTGGCTTAGCAAAGCCCAAGTGTTGGTTTTTGGTTTTTTAAAGGTATAGTCGTGGTGAGACATGCTGCTGTTGCTTATTACCCTAGATATGATCATACAAGGTTTCTGGAAGGTAACTTGTGCAGTAGTTCCCCTCAGTCTCTTCAGTACTCGTATGGAAATCTGGTATACAGTGATCAGTATACATTTAAATCTCGGTCGTCATATAAGCACAGATTCTAATCTTTGACCGCATGATTGAGATTCTGAACGAGCCAAGATCCAAAGTGCATAACCACGCTCATGAGGAACGTAGGTCCTCACACCGGGGCTGTGGGTGGCAGCGGGAGCTACACCTAAGTAGCCACATGAGATGGGTGAGAGACTTGACTCTGCTGCCCTGTAGACTCAAGAGGATGTATTCGTCCCAAAAGAGAAATGCAAATCTAATACACCGTTAAGTAAATTGCAGTAATTATTGCTTTATTAAGACCAGGATCAAATTCACCTCGAAGCCACTGGTCCGTTCCTATATCGTTTCCCCTCCCGTTCCACGAACTGGGACTGTTTTCCCTATTGATTTTCGCCAACATTTTCCAGTTCATCTTCATCTTTCTTCCGGGAAAATGTTTAATTTTACCTTTGGTACCAAGAATGTTAAAACTGATTACTTTATCGACCGAGCCCAGCGGACCCTGACGTTAATGCATACATCTCCTGGGCAGCGCGATCATTCCCCTGAAAATGAGGGGAATTCTTGCAGTAAGGTGTTGGACATACCTCCTCCCTCACGGCTGCATCTTCTTCTGTGTTCCTTCAGGTCTTGTTGCTGTATTCACCCACGTTCCTCTTATTGTGATGATTACTAAACATGGCGTCTACATATACACTTTCTATCCTCGTTTCTTTTGGGATTTGTAGATGTGTATCCCGTGGGATACTGGGATTGATTTTCCCGTAAAGGGAGGTGTGAGAGACTGGCGTGCAGTTTGATGTGGTGTAGCACACTAACTCTTTGGCTAATATATATGGAAGGGGAAGAATATTCACACCATCCTCACCCAATATGGGGAATGCATGTAGCTCCAGGTCCGACTGACTGACTAACTATGGCTGTGTGGGACTAGCGAAACACTTGAAGTGATTCAGGCAAGACTGGATTGCTCAAGACTATAACTGATTCCTGCCAAGAGGCCTCGACAAATCAGCCTCAAGGTGAGGTCCTCTAACGTAGGAGACTTCGACGAACACCATAGGGAATTGTTGAACTCCTCTCAGACAGATGGTGCGAGGACTGAAGCTCTCACGTTTTCGATTCTATAATGATACTAATCTCCGTACCCATCACGTCCGCTGATCTTAAAACTCTGGATCTCTTCACCTCTCTAATCCTTTGCGCTGTGGCTACACAGTGTCTGCTCCAGTTGGTTCATTTGGCCACGCTCTTATAAATGTATATTTCTCTCAATAGCACCTCTTCCTCTTCCTTCTCCTCCTCCAGTTGCTCGTTGTGAACGTAAAGACTGGCAGTTTAAAAGCGCCAACTGAACTAAGCTATTAAAACAATCTTTTTTGTACTTTCCTTGAGCAAATTGCTGTCTCTTAGGGTGATACTTCTGCCTCTACTGAGCGAAGCAGAGGATCTTTTTGCTGGAATGGAAGCATTATTTCCCCTTTTCCTTCACGACCACGTCCCTGGTTCAGATATTCAAGTACTGGGGCCATTCGGACAAGGAACTTGGGCATATCGGTCATCGAAAAACGTCTGCCTCCGGCTTGCATTCGGCTTTTTCGCTGCCCGAAAACACAAGGGAACATGTTTACCGCGAGGTGAAGCGTTTTCTTTATCTAAGGGAAATGCGACAACCTCTCCTCTTCCACCCACTGATGCGTCTTTCTGGTATTCAGCCAAAAGCTTCGCTAACGTTGCGTTATCCATATTGACAAATGGCTAACAGCCTCTGTCGTCCAGTTTTTCCTTTATTGTTCTGTTTTGCCAGTGTTATCTCTCTCTCTCTCTCTCTCTCTGGGTTCTCTTTCCTCCTCTAACTCCACCTTAGACGAAGGAATCTCTTTTCCTTACTAATCCCATGCCTCTCATTATAACATTATTTCGTACAGTCCAGAAATGTTTTTCGCTCTCTCTCTATCTCTCTCTGGACAAAATCAAGGCGTATAAGCCACATAGCATACATCCTCGCGTTTTCAAGGAGTGTGCTTCTGAACTCGTACCTGTGCTTGCCCTTCTGTTCCGCTGTTGTTTAAAAGCCATTTTTTTCCTTTCCTTCCTTTTGGGAACATGCACTGGCACAGTCTATCCCAAAGGAGGGTAGCCTTGCCAACCCTTCCATTTGCCGTCCTGTTCCTTTGACTTTTACCGCTTCCAGAGTCTCTGAACCGCTCCACAACTCCGATTTCCTGATAGATCTTGAATCTCACATTGTTCTACCTGATCGTCTGTGAGGCCTTGGTGAGGCTCGATCCATCGGTGACATCCGTTTCTTACCTTACTCATGTCTAGTCATCATCTCGGTGGTGTTAACATGTGCTTAATGAATCATTCCAGTGGTATGTGTGTGTGTAATTACGATATTTAAGACTTATTAAGGTGAGGCAGAGACCATACTTGTCCGTTTATTTTTTCAGGAGTGGATGGGGCGGGGGCTTGTTCTTGACTCGTGTCTTTGTATACCAATCCTTTACTCATTAAATCCTGAAGGAGTGCTAGAATTTACGCAGGATCTCTTGTGAGACTTTGGCAGAGGCTTGAGTCAGTGCCTCCTGCATCAAGCAGAATCTGCTGAGGTGAGCACCAAGCGCGTCCACAGCGAGTCACTTGGACGGTGAGGAAGGAGATGAGTGGAGTGGGCCATCATGAAGGGGGCATGATGAGGGTACAGCCACCCCGCCCACACCACACACGCTGCCCACGCCATATTTGTCCCAGGGTGGTGGCCAGCAGGCTGCACCGCTGCTGCTGTGTACCTGGCCCACCCTGCTCCAGGTGCTGCTGCTGCTGCTGTGCCGCTGCTGTTGTTTACCTGGCCCGCCCTTCCTTCAGCTGTTGCTGCCGCTGCTGCTCATTATACCTGGGTCGCCTCCTCCAATTTCTTCTCCTGCTGCTGCTGTCTACTCAGACGCTACTGTTACTGCTGCTGTTATTGCTACTCTTGCTTGTGTGTTGCTGCTGCCTTTTGCAGCTGATTCTGCTGCTGCTGCTGCTGTTGCTGCTGTTGTGGTCTTACGTCATGTGTTTCCGTCCCTCCCCCCTCCTTTCTTTTTCCTGTTCCTTATTCTCTTCCAGCAGTTCCCTACCTCCTCCTCCTCCTCCTCTCTGCAGCAACTCCAAGTCTTTGTTTCTTCTCCCTCCTCCTGTCCCTCTTCCTCCTCCCACTCTCTTTTCCTACCTCACCTTTACCTCCTCCTCCTCCTTCCTTCTTCCTTCCTTCCTTCCTTCCTTCCTTCCTTCTTTCCTTCCTTCCCTTCCCTTCCCTTCCCTTCCCGCTTCTTCAAAAAAAGGAAGAACTCGGTAAACATACGACCAATGATGTTTATCATCCCTAATTAACAACTCGGATTTCATGATTCCATAAACAAACGTGGAAGAAAATGGGTCGGGATTTTTGCCATGATTATTTTTCAGGGTGTCTTGCCGTCCCCATGGCAACCAGCGCCAAGAGCCCGATAACCGTTTGATGTAAGCAAAAAACAATATCTAGTGTTAGTGGAGATTTAAGATGTGGGAACCCCTTGTCAATACCATAGTCGGAATTGCTCGGTATTTGTATCCATTTTCAATTTCGTATTACTCTTTATTTTGTGTTGGTCATGTAATATGTAGATACTTTTATTTAAGTTAATTAGGAATACTTTCATTATAGGAGAGAATTTGCTCTTCTGTACCAGTAAAAGAGACGGGATAACGTAAGCTTTAGACCAATGACTGGCACAGTGGTGATTTCAGCTGTGGACCATAACGAGCACCGGACCTAAAATATCTTAACTGTGTTTAGTTTCTACAACCTTATCTTTTGCATGAAGTCCCTCCAGCTCCGAACATACGCAACATCTCTTTGTCGTCTTCGTACTGCAGAAACGTGGTTCCCGTGGATGTCCTTTGCCCTAGTTATCTACAAAGGCCTCAAGTGCCACCTGGATCCAGTGTTAGTCAGCAAGGCTGCGTGAGCTGGGACAACACCCTCTATCAGTGACTGATCCTGGCACCGGATTCCTTAAACACCGCTGCCTCGGCTTATCTCACGGTACCACCTGTGTGACTGAGACGTATATGTACACACACAAACTTCGTGCTTTTGCCATTTATAAAGATTCTGAACTTCATGACGTGAAGTTTGTGTATACATTACTTCCTCGTCTGTGACCATAGTGAAGATCTGTCGCTCCTGTGAGCATTCTCTGTGGCCTGATTTTGTTTGGTTATGGGACAGGAATGCTGTCTGAGTTTGCCATCACCTTTCACTCACTGCCGCTTCGCTCGTGTCATCAGAGGTTGCTAGATTATCTTGCTAAGCACACCCTCGGATTGAGCGGTACATCTGCACACCCTCGCTCCTCTGTGATGCAAAAAGCTCATCAGTTCTAAAAGCTACAGAGGGTAAGTAGTGCGTTTTGTTTCCTGATCCCCGACGGTAATTGTGTGAACACAAGTGTGCTGCGAATAGCTTTCAGATGGGTTCCTCAGATATCATTGTTGTACATGAAGGCTTTTGGCTAACACCTGTTCTAATATCCCGACAGTAGACAAGCGACGATGTGGGGGGTATTCTAAAGCATAGTGAACTAAAGTCTTCTTCACCTAGTTGGAATCAAGCAAACACTGAACACTGGGGGAGTTACCATTGAAAAGTTGGTTAATACAGCTTAAAAGACATTTCTCACTTTTTTCTTTTTTAAAAACCGTATTAAACTGGTATACTCTACTCCTAAGGGATTTAAAGTGATGCCCTCACGTGCTTGTGTTTAATGTTATATAATCAAGATAATGGTCTTATTTCGCTCCGCCTGGCTCGAAGCTACACCGCGAGTGGAAAAGTCGCCTTCGGCTAGGCTGTATCAGCGGGAGTGCAGCCTCGTAAAAGTAATTCTAACTCTTATGGATCCCACATTTCCCTGCTGCTGAGAGTAACGCGTGTTCTTAGGCTGCAGGAGCCTACAGAGAGAAGTCCTAGATAGCATCCAGTCCTCTTTCATGAAAACTGATCGTGAGGTAACCGTGAAATATAATAAAATGATTAAGACAGTATCATGTGAAATGTTTCATCCCATCTGGCTGATTAACTGAACCAGTCAAACTTTAATGGAAAGAAGTCATATTTGTGTGCAACAAAATATCACATTTTAACCTAATATTTTTGACGTATAGTGCCAAGGTTTGCATAAAAGTATTTCTTTTTTTCTGAATATTAATATACAAACTTGTAAATCGTAGTTTGTGCGCGCTATCCAAAGCAAATAACTTCCACAGTAACAGTTTATGTTTTTGGGAACATCATGAACTGTTCGTATCTTGATTTTGATGATGGTCCTCTGTTTTTTGTGTGTGACTTTGGGAAGTAGCCTCAGGAGTAGGTGACTGACTGAGCCTCCGAGGGGGAAGTCTTCGCATGGCTCTTTTATCTACTTCTTCCACTGGGGAGTAATGACAGTGGAGTTGAGGATATCCTGTCCACTCTCCGTCGTCTTGTACGAAACGTCGGAGATCCGTGGGGGGAGGACGTGATGATACTATATAGTGCATCACTGTTGTCTCATTCGGTATCACTTTGAAATCTATGACACGCCCTTTACTCCAAGAAGTTCATGATTTCTAAAAGAAGAAGAAAAAAAAAAATAAAGACAGTCGTCTAAGTACTTTTAACTAAAAGGATTTGTAAGTAAAAGGTTTCGTTTCGATTCCTCATATTATTAGCCGTTACCGTTTTCTATCTTTTAGCCACCTTTCTACTGCTGAGCTGAAGGCGCCTTCGGTCCTGCTTGTTGCGCGAACCCATCTTCCTTGTATACTCTGCCTCTACCTGCACCTTCACCGCACTACTACACACACACACACACACACAAACACACCATGTCGCCGACAGCATAGCCTATTGCCTCCTCCATCAGGAGGGATTGAGCTGGGGGGTGGGTGGTAGTGGAGGCGGTGCAGGCGTCAGCAGCAGCAGCAGCAGGGGCTGGCTGGCTGGGTGGCCGTGTGTGTGTGTGTGTGTGTGTGGACGTGGTCATCCCTAGGCTTGCAACCCACGCGTGCACTGCCCCCTCACGGCCACACTAACCACGTCACTCAATTTGCGAGAGTTTAATTATAAACATAATTATATTGCGTCCCTCATTAACCTCGGCACACACTCTAGGAGGGAGGGAGGCAGGTAAGGTGGGAGGGAGAGGCAATGCAGGAAGAGAGTTTTAAAACAAACGGTTTCTGTGTCTGTTGAGTGTGTGTGTTTTTTTGAGTGACTGTGAGTAAGACCGTTAGTCTGTGAGTCCGTCTGGGTTTCTGTTTTCTTTTTTGCCCGTATGTCTTTGAATGCGCTTGTCAGTGCGTCTGTCCGTATGTCTGTGAATGCGTATGTTCGTATGTATGACGGAGTCAGTCCTTGCGTACTTACCTATTTGTTCATTGTGGTTGGGGGTGGGGGTGGGGGGGTTTGTTTCTATGCTCATGTGTGGGTGGGGGGGCGGCACAAACTCGTGAACATTTTCTTTATCATTGTTTTTCTGAAACTTTCGTACGCAATTCCACATTCACAGTTTCTGAATGCTGTCCACATTCACAGTTTAATTCAATTCATCCATCATTCTTATACTATAAAAGCACGTTTTTACATCTTGCTTCATCTCATGTTATAGCTTCTGGCTTTTGCCTTTTTATACATATATTTCGAATCCCTGTTCATTGTTGACCTTATCAGACTGGCTTGAAAGTGAAAGCTTAAATATACTATGATCAGATCACTCCTCACTCTTTTCTCTTTCCGTTGTGGAAAACTTAAGGCATCTAACCTTTCCCTGTAAATCATCTCTCTTATTTATGATACCATCTTCGTTGTCTTTCTCTGGACCCTCGCTATTAATTCCTCGTGCATCTTCAAGTGCGGTGACCAGACTTGAGAAGCATACATCCACCCACGTGCACGTGCACGTGGGGACGAGCCTCAGTCATGCAGTGACGTGCATGCACGTGGGACGAAGGTCAGGATCGTGCCTGTGGGCGTGCGTGTTCGTTACCAAGGTAACGGAGGGTCCATTTCTTTCATTCCTTTGTCGTTTATATCATTTTTAGTGGATAATCTGTTGAAGGTTTTGATGATAACCTTTTAGTTTGTGTTATATTTTCAGACGTTTTGGTCTTATGTTCGAGGCGATATCTGGGTGCAAGAGGCCCTGACAGTTGGTCCAATGCGGCTGTAACATTACTTGCTTGAGAACGAAGGTTCGATCCTTGAGTCTGATGACCTCGAGTACAACAACTCGACCTCTTTGAGGGATCATGGCCCGGCCCTTTGACCTGACCCGTTAAGACGAAGTGTTTGCATCGTTCACGAGGCCTTTAAAGACCAGGTCGTCGCCATCATCATCATCATCATCATCAACAGACCCGACCCGAGAGTCGGAACTGTAGTGTGTTCAAAGGGTCGAATTCTCGCGGTCAAGCGAGTGAGTGAGAATCAAAGTATTTGTAGGAGGAGGAGCTTCGAGATACCCACGACCGCATCACTTGCTCTCGCTGTCTTGGGACGCAAAGGAGAGAAGAACCTTGCAGGTGTTGTAAGTCCGCCCATACGAGGCGGCAGTGGAGCCGACTAGTTCCACTGATGGCTGGAAAACTCCCACGACCAGCAACAGACCGCACTCACCTACCCTCCAACAAACGACTAATCCTCTCGCCGTCCCACCACCACCACCACCATCACCATCACTGCAGCTCCTCCTCCATCCCATCGCCAGCGTTGTATCCACCCATTCTATAACCTTCGTCAGCAGGCCATCCCCGCCCGCTGGCTGGACGAACGCCGTCCAGGCATTTCCAGGGAAGCTCATCACACACAGCCGTCACCACCAGACAAACCGACCAACAGCCTCTCTCACCACCACTCCTCCGCCTCCAGCACCACCACAAGACCAGATCCACACTACCACCACCACCACCAGCAGACTTGCTTGAATCCCAAGGCACGAATGTGACTCCACCGCAACGTGGCCACCGTCGTCTCCACTGTGGATCCAAAAATCACACTCGTTACAGATTTTGGCAAAGTTTGTGTACAAAGTACATCAGCATTTGCTTTTCACAAGTCGAGGTGCTCCGGAGAGTCACTAAAGATGTCTTGGAGTCCTACTCAAGGACACAACTCAGGCTGGCCTTAAAGTGAAATGTAACAAACGAAAAATAATGCTAAAGAAATATTTATATAAAGGGAGGAAGGAGAAAGATATAATCTAAGAGTTTTTTTTTTAAACGGGTGGAGAACTTGCATTTTGAAATGAGCCAAATGGCAGAAGTTGGGAGAACACATAAGATTACGAAGAACAAGGATACATGATGCAGAGTCCCGAGTAATACAGCTGATGGTAGAGAGAGAGAGAGAGAGAGAGTCGATCCATCAACCATGACTGAAATAAACTGATCGTAGAAAACGGAATGAGGCGGAACAAGCAAAAAACAAACAAACAAAACAAAAAAAAGACGGGAGGGAGTGGCACTTGGGGATCAGACCCTTCCTTCCGATGTCACACGTCCAGCCGGAGGCTTTCGATTATATGTGAAGGCTTTCCAACAATGGACTCCTCATGAGTTCCCAGAAAGGATGACCAGACATCAGTGACACAGGAAAGTGGGGATATCACCCAGTGGGGATCTCACAGGGCGAAACCACTTCTTTTCTTCAGCGTCTTCTACATAATCTCACCGTCGTGACCCAGCAGCCGAGACAGAGGTATGATCTCGGCTTCAGCCGTGCGTTGCCTGAAGTTACGCGAGTCGCTGGATCGCGTGGAAATACAATCAAACGACTCTAATGCCCCGTAGGGCTACCAGACTTCTTATTGCTGTGTGATTTCAGCGCTTTTGTGTAGGTAGATTTATTTTTTTCTTCTTCTTCTTTTTGTACTGCTTTCTTCGTCTCTGAGTTTCTTTGTTGAGGATTTGGTTCTGAAGCAATTTGCATCGGCTTGCAGTCAGTGACCCCTAGTATTTGTGTGCAGCAGGAGTGGACAGCACTGTTTAAGGGAAAATATCATCTTTATAATCGAAACCTTTAGGGTTTTTCTTTTTATCTCGGAACAGTGACTTGTACTGTTTTTTTTTAAGTATTTCCCTCTCCTCGCTACACTGTCAGAGATACTTAAATTCATAGTTTGAACTTTGCGTATGATGAGGGAAGTATTCTTATATGTAGTCCACCTTATAAAAGTCCATATACCCTGCCCCACACTGTCCAATGCTAGCTTTGCATTCACCGCTACCACATCGACAGTTACTCCCCCTACCAACACTACCACATTCTCACCACAGTCCTAACTCTCCTTACCACCACCTTAACCACTTCCTTCTCCTCCTCCCTCACCTTCCGGGCTCACCTTGGCCAGGGGACCGTGACTGTGAGGTGCTGGGGTAGGGGGACCCGTAGTTAAGGTGAGGCCTATGTATGATAGCCCGTGCCTGGACTACCGTGGCTGGGCGATGGGAGCTGATTATTACCCACGGCGTGGCGGCCTCTTCTGGGCGACCGACCGACCGACCGTCCGTCCTTCGGTGGCTGTGGTATAACAGCCGTGGTTAAGTAACCGTGACTAAATGGCTGGGATTACTATTTGTTGTGTTACGGGGAGGGAGGAGTTTTATACGTGTGTGTGTGTGTGTGTGTGTACTCCCATAGTCACAGGCTGGGAGAAGCGCGGAGAAGCGAGCCATTGCTCACCTCAGCTGAAGACCTGGCCACTCCTGCAGTAAATCAGACGCAACGAGGGTCCCCCAGCGAGGTCCCCAGAGAGGTCTCCATGATGACTCTTGCTTGCAAAAGCCTCCCCGCTAAGCTGGCTGGTTAAGCAGCTCTGATAGAAAACGTCAGGTAGGAGACTGGGACTTGCCTCACGAAACGGCATGGTGAAAAACAGTCCCAACGGACTCCGCTTCCGTCAACAGAGTGACTGCCAGAAACATCCTGGCTCCTCTCTCTCTCTCTCTCTCTCTCTCTCTCTCTCTCTCTCTCTCTCATATACAAAGGCATCCGTTCATTACTAGAAAAATGAGTGACGCAATGGTAAAAAAAAAAAAGGAAAAAGAATTTTGAATATACGAGCGAAACTCGCCGAGTCGACGTCCTCCTTTAGACGTAACGAGCGTCACAATTTGACGATCCCGACGTCGTAGACGACGTAGATAACGTCCAAGATATATACACCAGCACTTCGACGATCTACAGTAAGGTGTAGGATTGGCCTAGGCTAGTTCGACTGTCGTTTAGGTAGCTGTTGGCTCGGTGGCCATGGCTAGGTGGCCGGTGGATGGGTGGCCATGGCTAAGTGGCCGTGGTGAATGGCTAGGTGGCTGGGTGACCGTGACTAGGTGGCCGTGGTTGGATGACCTTGGTCCTGAACAAATATATTGGCTCCCTCGGTGGTGGTGGTGGTGGGCTGGGCAGCCCTCTGTGGGCCGGGTTCATCAACCTCTGGCGCAGGATCTGGATGCTGTTCACTTAACCTTCTGTCTCTCTTCTTCTTCTTCCTCCCCAGCAGGTCATGGGAGTGGACCAGGTATGGCTTCTTTGGACAGTAACGTTCCCGTCTGATGTGTGATGTTATTTTTGTATTATAGGAACCCATGTAGTGATCACACAATGGCCTCCTCAGCCGATCGAGTGAAATTAACTCGTAATATCACTCTGCTCTTCGTGTACTGGAGGACTCACCCAGCGAATGATTTCTGTGGGTCTGTGCACTGGGTGCATGGGGCTTCCTCAGCCCACCTCTTGACACAGAATTCGCATATCATTCCACCGTCCACATTTAAGAGGAATGACCCATCCTGTCCTGTGCTCATATCTAGATACGGAATACATGAGGTCTACAGCCCATCTCTCATGTATCACTCTCCTGTCCACACATTATATACGTAGATCCTGACCCATTCTGTACTGTGCCTTTGTATCTATGTACTGAATACATTGGGACCCTCAACCCATCTCTGTAACTTGTCCCATACGTCGCCCGTATTTCTGAAACTGTACCTCAACTGTAACTCAACAGACGAAAAGATTCGAAGCTGTTGCTTTGACGTACACTCCATCTTCCCTACGCACGTTTGCGATTCATCTCTTAAGGTGGGAATCTTAAAAGACAAGTAATATCATGGTTTTTTTGTTCTTTTGCGCCACAAATGCACGCCTCATTTCTCAGCAGCAAAAGATATTCACATTTATATATTCCGCAAGCGAATGCTATTGCCCCTCCCAGTCCATCTTGTTTACTCGGACTCGTAAAAGATATCCTTTTGTGTGTGTGTGTGTGTGTGTGTGTTTGTGATTTCTACTTGGGATTACTATTATTATCTGTTATTATTATTTGAGTGTCACGGGGAGGGAGTTTTAGTCTCATGTTACCCCTCTCTTAACCCTGTATATGTGTACCATTTCTTAAATGTGTGTCTACGCACACACACACACACACACACACACTCCTCAACCAGATACCCATCTATCAACCAGCCCCGAGGAGAGGATGAGCACCGGGGTTGGGTGTGGAAGTAGGATAAAGTTGAATGCCTTTTGGTTTTGGAAATATTGACCCACGTTCAAAAGAGAACCATTTGCATGTAACTAGCGGGAAGGAGAATCAGTAATGACAGTACATTATCCTTTCCTTGAGAGGTTTTGAAAAGGTAGACATATTCAGAGGATTTTTGTTTACTGATATGACTGGTTGAACGTAAACATCTTGGTATGATGCGAAACAGCCAGGATGAACAGTCGTCTCTGGTCGCATGTTGACACCGTCTCTGGTCGTATGTTTACACCGTCTCTGGTCGTATGTTTACACCGTCTCTGGTCGTATGTTTACACCGTC
>JAYMFT010025300.1:0-16246 GCA_038088735.1 Panulirus argus
TCCGGGCACACCTTTCACCCTCCTGCATGTTCAGGCCCCAACCACTCAAAATCCCTTTCACTCCATCCTTCCACCTCTAATTTGGTATCCCACATCTCCTTTTTCCCCTCCATCTCTGGAACATATATCCTCTTTGTCAACCTTTCCTCACTCATTCATTCCATATGTCCAAACCAATTAAACATTTCTGTGAACCTTTCCTCACTCATTCATTCCATGTCCAAACCAGTTGAACACACCCTCTTCTGCTCTCTCAACCACATATATATATATGTGTGCATATATATGTGTGTAGGGGAGTGGATGTGCCTTTCTTCGTCTGTTTCCTGGCACTACCTCACTAATGAGGGAAATGGCAATCAACTATGAAAAAAAATTAATGATGTAGTATTACACACCATACAGAGTGTGTGATTAACAGCAATCAGTTACTACACTGATAAGTGTCACATGATTACCCAAAATTAATTCACATAAAACTTACAACATGAGAGTGAGTAAGAAGTTAACAAAAGGGATGTGTGTCAAAAGTGGAGGGAACAAGGTAAAAGGGGAGACCAAATTGCGGATGGATGGACGAAGTAATAAGGATCCTGAGCGACTGGAGCCTGAACATGCAGGGGGGTTAATAAATGTGTGCACAGGGCACAGGATTGATGTGCTGTCAATGAACTGATTCAAGGCTTGTTAAGCAGCTAGGAGAAACCATGGAAAGGTGTGTGGGACCTGGTTGTGGATAGGGAGCTGTGGTTTTAGTGCATTACACATGACATACAGAACTGATGTGAATGAATGCATTTTTTTTTTTTTTTTTTTTTTTTTTTAATAGCACTACCTTGCTAAAGCATGAAACAGATCAAGTATGAAAAAAATTTTAGTTAGGTGGCAAAAACAATACTGCTGAAATAAAAATTAAAAAATGTGTATTTGATTCTTTAAAATTGGATAGTAACTAAAGATAACTAAACTACTTACAGCTCCATTCATTAATTCAAGGGAAAGCGATGTTCCTCGAGGATCAGCAATACTGAGAATTATACCATTTAGTTCCCAAGTCCGAAATTCCAGTCTTAACTCAAGTAGTGAACCAACATTAAAATCATCACCTAAAGAGAAGTGAAAGTGAATATTTTTTCCTCTGAAAATACTACAAATATTGACACAAAAAAGGTTAAAGTTTAGAGACCTTCTGGCCATAATCATGTAAAAAAATTGAATCATAGTATCTACAGTATATATACAAGGAATAACTGAAGATTTCAAACAAATCCCAGAGGAGAGCTATTAAATCATGCAAGTTTTTACTCATAAACATTATATCTATACACTGTAAGGACATATGCATAGGACATTATGGTTGCACACTATCTAGTGAAAGAGAGGACCTCCATAACTTAAGTCCAAGATATCTAAGCATCCATGGACGATTTTGTAAATCTTCCTCAATATAAGTAACAGACTGCTCAGTAATAACATACAGACAGATGAAATGTACTAATTACCTGAAAATCTAAATTCTAAAAGTGTAGCAAATATATGAATTACAAAAACAAAAACTCTAATTCTTACTATAAATAGCATAAGCATCGCCTGGGAAATATGAACCAGGTTGTACGCTGGCAAAGCACTGGCCAACACCAACTATGCGATCTCGTCTCCTATTGTTGGGTATCTCAAATTCTTCCGCATTAATTTTTAGGTTTCTTAAACAGCCCCGTAATGTTTCTGTTTCCTGCAACACAAAAGAAAATTAATTTGAGCACTGAAAATAATAGTATATAACTGTTGTCTGAGCTATGTATATCTATAAACATCTTTAATCCTAAAGTGTGTATTTGCAAAACTTATTGCCTGATGATGCACACAACTGAAAATGTTAGTATATAACTCATGTTATCTGTACTATGTACATCTTTCCATTTTCCACATATATTCGCCATTTCCCGCATTAGAGAGGTAGCGTCAAGAACAGAGGACTGAGCCTTAGAGGAAAAAATGCTCACTTGGCCACCTTCTCTGTTCCTTCTTTTGGAAAACTAAAAACTTGAGGGGAGGATTTCCAGCCTCCCGCTCCCACACCTTTCAGTCGCCTTCTAAGACACGCACGGAATACATGGAAAGTATTCTTTCTCTCTTATCCCAGGGATATTTATGTGCATCTACAAACATCTTTATGCCTAAAGTGTGTATTTGCAACACATTGCCTGGTGATGCACACAATCTCAACACTATCAGGGAACATACCCATCTATACCTTCCTCCTCCACTCTATCACCCACCCATCCATTTCTATCACTTGTCACATAGAGTCTTCCCTAGGTCTCATCTCCTAATGCTCTCTTAGGTTCTCTCCAGAAGGCATCACCTTGGTTGTTGATGCAGCAGGTATTTTCCCACATTAGCGAGTTAGTGCCAGGAAACTGACGAAGACCCACCCTCACATATATACATACATGCACATACAAGTACATATACATTCATATATATGCATACATACATATACATATATACATATGTACATATTCATACTTGCTTGCCTTCATCCAATCCTGGTGCCACCCCACCCCACAGGAAACTGCAAGGCAGCACCAGGAAACAGACGAAGAAAGGCCACATCTGCTCACTTGTATGCTAAGCTAATGCATAATACACAGAAACCACAGCTCCTCTATCCACATCCAGACCCCACAGACCTTTCAATGGTTTACCCTGGATATTTCACATGCCCTGTACTGGAAAAATTGCATGATTTTAATCAAGGTTTATTTTTTCTTAATTCCTTTAATATCATTTCACTGTTACAGTAACTCTATCGTCATGGCTGGTCTTACTTTTTGTCTCTATAACTTTATAACATTTATATCTTTTCCTTTAATAGATCATTCATCCATCCTTTTTCACTTTTTCACCTCTTTTCCATCTTATTTCACCTATTACCTTCTGATTTTTGCTTCATCTGACCCTTTTCACTGAATGCATGACCTTAATGAGAACTTGTTTTAATGAGTGGAGTCTCTTATAAATAAAACTAAAGTAAAATCTTGATAACCTGATATGTAATGTCCATCTACTAACTCTGAATTCTCCAGTAGCATGGACCCCCTTGGAACATTAGGTAGACACTTTAGGTAGAACTAGTTGATAGGATCATAAGGTTGGAGCCTCTGAAGACACTGTGCAAGAGTTGCCCTCTGTCAGTGGTCTGTTAAGGATGAAGCACCAAAAGCTGACATGCAGCACTGGATTTCACCAGTTATGGAGACTCTTTTGGCCACCCCCTTGAGGGAGTTACCAAAGGCTAAATGCATCAACCAAATAGATAGATACAAAGATGGATAGCTTGGACCACCACCTGGTAACATAACTCCAGTTAATGCTATTATAGAGTAATAACAGTTAAACTAAGTTTGAGCTGAAAACTCCAGTAAACTGGACTACTATTTGGTTGCCTGAGTTTGTTTTAAAAACTCTAAAGCCAATGTGAGCACCAGTACCTTTTTGAATTGCTTTTCCTTCATTTTATGAATAAAACACAAGTTTACTGATGTAGTGCCTATGAGGTAAATAATTGCTAAACTTTAAAGGTAGTTTACTCTAGTTCATTTAAATTAAATGAATTTTATTGCCTTTATGAAAAAACTTGAATTACTAAGGAAAAGTGTATGTTACTCCAATTTATTCAAATTAAATTAATCTAATTGCCTTTCTGAAAAAACATGAATACTAAGGAAAAGCTTATGTTATGTTATGTTAACTGAACAACTACGAGTCAAATTGCTAAACATACCTACTGAATAAGATAGTCCATTATTTCTACTGTGGTAATTACTGTTACAGCTGAAATTGTTTGTTCTTAGCAACTTAAACCACTGGTAACCCTTCCAGAGCCATACCAATAACACAATCAAACCACCTGCAGTGATTAGCTATCCTATTCTCACACAAGGGGGTCAACCATAATGGTATACTGTATTAATTTCAATCATATCAAGTTTTTCTGTTCTCATCAAGTTTTATGTGTGTGCTTTGTAGATGTATTAATATATATTTATAATAAGATAAATAAGGAGTACTAATGCAAATAATACACAGCCCATGGACCTTCATGTACAAGCAATATAAATCATCCCTTTACATAAACCAACAATTTTTTTAGATTGGAAAGAAAATATAAGAGAAACATGTACTCTTTCAAGAGTTTTGTTGTAATAACTGAAAGTGAAGAGCTAATACATTTGTAATAGTTTTTCCCATAATAAAACAAAGTACAAGAATGCATTTGAAATGATATTCTTGCAGACAGGAAATGTTGTGATGCTGGTAAATCATGTACGGAATGACAATGTAAGTGATAGGTATGGCAGTGACTGCAGTCTGATTGGGAGAACTGACAATGTCATGTAGTAGTCCATGTATATACGGAGGAAAAACTTACTCGTAGGATCCTCCTTATATTCCAGCAGTGAATGAAGGGAATAAAAGGAAGTGGGAGAGTGAGATGAAGTTGGAATAATGAAGTGAAGGAGGCTTTGGGGTATTAGTGCCTGAAAATTCTTAAGGATAAGAAGCATGCATGGAACAGAATGAATTGAATAATGTGGTATATGAAGGAGGGGGAAACATGCCATCAGTGCAATAAACCAGGACATATAAAGCAGTAAACTAAGAAATAGTTCACAGGTCTATGAAGGCCAAATTTTACCAAAAATATCAATCTTAAAAGTCCGCACACCTGTACATTATTTGGCCTGGCAACATTAGATGGAAGACTTCCCAGGAACAGCTCCCTTCCAACATTCAGCTTACGAGGAGCTTTCACTTTCTTCACCAGTTGATTGTCTACAAAAAGACGGAGACGCTTCCGTATCTTTTCTATCATGATCTGTAAAAAAAAGTGCACTAGCTTATTCCTGTCACAGCACAAATAAATTTTGTTTTCATAAATCAGAGACCTTGAACTCAATACAATATTTAGTATGATTAAAATTATTTCTTTTCCAATCCAGAATACATATAAAGTAGACTTAGGCATTTAGAGTATGGTACAGCATACTTTCAAACCAATTACCACCTTTTCATAAACTTTAGAAAGGATCCAACTGAACATCAAATGTATTACCGTAAGAATAGTTTTAGATAAGATTTTCTAAGGAATCTACTCATTATTTCATTCACAGCCTTTAATACTGGTGCAATAAATATTTCTATTTAAGAACAATTTCAAGTGAGATTTTGTAAAGAATCTACTTATTATTTCATTCACGGCCCTTAACACTGGTACAATAAATATTTCTAAATACGAACAGATTCAAGTGAGATTTTGCAAAGAATCTTACTTATCATTTCAATTACAGCCATTAAAACTGGTATGGTAAATAATCCTATTAGCCTGCCTCCGAATATGTCTAAATAAAGTGCAAATGTCACTAACTTCTCTTAAGGCACAAGAAGCCACAGATCAAGAACTTTCCACTTAACAATCCTATTAGCAAGAAAGAATACTCAAAGGGCTATAATTTCAATTTAATGAGTAACTTCATAAAATTATATAAATAGGATGAAACCTTACAGAAAGATTGCAGTTATATACTCCTTCCATAAAGAAATCCTGAGGCTCTTACATGGTCTGCTTATGAAAGAAGACGCTGCTGTGTTTGCAACGGAATATATATCAAGCAAGAAAGTGCAAAAAAAGATTGATTCAAGTGATGTTATGAGGCAAAAGAACAAAAAAAAAAAGGTAGCAAACCTAACCAACCATGTATGTTAAACTGAACTATGCTGAACATGCCTTATAGAATGAAATTCTTGTATTTGCTTTTATCTTCTGAATTCCTTTTTGAGTTCAAGAATTCTGTATGTTAAAACTATATGCTTCAGCATTATGAGAATAAAGCCATCCTTAAGAAAATTGACTGTATGATCATAATGCTGAAACTATGGACTGAAGAATTTTGGGATTTGAATTCGTACAATTATTGCAGTTAAAAGGGGGATACTAAGGTGGCTCTTAAATACAAGAACAAGTGAATGCATCCCAGAAAACTGAATAATATGAAATATGGTAAAATCCTCGAGGCACAGTGGAGGAATGTGTTAGAAAATCAATGACAGAAAATTACACTACTTTTCCAAAGGAAATTGCAGAGACAGGGGCCAAGTAAGGATTTTTTCCTCTAAGGCTCAGTCCTCTGTTCTTGACACTACCTCACCAATGTGGGATATAGTGAATGTGTATAATGATGATGAAGGGAATATATTGAATGCAAAACAAAAAAATCCAGACATCAAAATCCCAGTACCTTCAGAAATCTGTAAAATTTTGTTAAGATTACCTATCCCTCTAACAGTGAAAAAAGAGTGGGAATAGTTGCATTACTTTCATTATACCTATTAAGTTTACAAGTTTTGTAATGAACATATGCCAAGCATGATAAAACAGTACAAGATAAGCATACTATCTTATGAGTGTGATCTAACCAAACTTACTCAAAGAACAGCAAGTTAGATTTAAATGCATTTTTTCAAATACAAACAAAAATTCAGAAAAAATAATACAGCAAGTATTTCAGATCTTTTATGTTGTACCAGCAATTGTAAAAACTATTTTTCCAAAGAACCTATGGCTTACCTTTCTCCACTGACCATTATTAAGGCCTGGATTGGAAACTGCTTCAGTACCTTTTGAGGTTTTTTTGCTATGTTTCTTTAAAGAGACTATCACTCTGCCATTTCGTAGCTGGGCTGATATTGTTTGTGTTCGCTTCTTTCTTGTGTTCTAAGAGAATCAGAAGTAGTCATTAATACCTTAATCTCACTGGCAGCATTACCTCACAACTGGTCAATATGATCTTAATTTCACTTTTATCTTTGAACCCATGAACCAACTTTCCTCATATTTAAAATCATGCTCCAAAAGTATGTCCACAAGGAAACTTTAAGATATGATTCTACTTACCTCCCTGTTAAGTTTTGCCTTAAAATCTCCAAAAATATCTAGACTGATTTCCCCTATGTGCTATTTAAACTCCAACTGTTTACTGCTAGTCTATGTGCATTTGTAAATACTAATTTTAAACATACTCTCCCACTACTCGATGTCTATTAATAATTTGTCAAGAATGTGAAACAAAGCTGAAAGATAGCAATTTTTCAACAGATCAATTAGTAATCGGAAATTATGGTAGGCAAAGATGATGGAATGGGGAGTTAAGATATCATAGATAGAACAGAAAATCTGCCACATCTTCATGGAAAGTACTAAAGGGAACCAGAAATTTGAGCATCAATAGGGAAATGCAATTTATGTCCCAGGCACTATCATTCATCATCATGTTTGCTACAGAAGGAGACACTGCCAAATGCATCATCTTAACTATAGCCTTGATAAACATAAACTCTCTTCACCTCTGAGAAATGTATCTTCGGTACACCTTCAACACCACCTGGCCTTTGACCAACCCTGTAAAGGTCAGGTCAAAGACCAAGGTTGGGGTGCTAAAAGATGGAAGGAAAAATAAATGTGGAAAAAATGAACAAAGCATTCACTAAATAAAGATGAGATTCATCAAAGGTGAGTCTGTATAAAAAAGTAAAGTAAAACCAGATGAGAAAAAAATTACTAAATGGGGAAGATAATACTAGGAGAACTGATTGGGATATAAATATGAACATCAGTATAAAACAAAGTATCAAGGAGTATATGTGCGTGAAACATGGAAAAATAGGATAGTATATGATGAGAACAGGTGAGGGGAAAAATGATCATAAAAGTGTATCTGAGAAGGGTAAGAACTGCAACACTGGAAAACAATGGATGTGGAACACTACATGGGGTATGCACATGTGAAGAGGGGAAAATAAGCAAAGACTATGATGTTTAGCAGGCAATCTCCCCCTGTGCATCATTAAGACATCATATACAAACAGGCAGATAATCAAATAAAAAAACTCACTGAAGCAATGAAAAATAAGCCATCTGGATAATATGTACGAAATTCAAAGGAGACATTGAAGTTCTTATTGAGTGTCTTGGGGTTTAAGGGTACCATCACATAGGAATCTAGCTGATCTCCAAATTTAAGTGCCTTGTATTCTACTGTATGTTGTGTTGGGGGCTGACAGGAGTCTATTTCCTGAAAAAAAAAAAAAAAGTAAATTTACTACCACAAAACCAAAAAGTGAATCTTTATTTTTCACATGTGTTTAGAAAAATGCAATCATAAAAGTGCTTGGGGATTTTTGTTTAAGGTAACTGAAATTTTTTTCAAACATATTCGCCATTTTCCATGTTAGCAGGGTAGCATCAAGAACAACAGAGATAGCAGAGGCAACTGAGTGCCCTAATTATGGCCTCTTATTTATGCTGCACACACACACACACAATATTTATTTATTTATTTATTATACTTGATGACTGCTTCCCACATTAGTGAGGTAGAGCCAGGAAACTGACGAAGAAATACCTGTCCACCCATATACACATATATGTACATACACGCACATACCAGTACATATACATACATAGACATATACAATACCCATGGAAAGTCTGAGGAATGAGTAAAAAAACTTTTTCTTTATTTTAGTACTTAGTGTGGCCACCATGTGCCTTTAAAACAGCTTGTATGTATCGTGGCATGGAGTCAGTAAGGTTTCTGTATAATCAAAGTCAATTTCATTCAACCAGATGTCTCTGATGGCTTCATGTAAGACCACAGCTCCTCGATGGGATTCAAGTCTGGAGAATTTCAAGGCCATTGAAGGATGTTCACCTGCTTGTCTGACAACCACTTCATGACCTTCTTTGCCTTGTGACATGGTCACTGTCTTGCATAAAGAAGTTGCAGCCGTGTATCTCATAAAAATTCATCAAGTGGTCACAAAGAACTTCAAAGTGGCGGTCTCCAAATCATGACTCAGTCTGGGTGTTTGACAGTCATTTGCACATAACATGGGTTAAGGGGATTCATATGTCAGGGACGTCTCAACTTGCCAAGCCTCACTGCATCACACTGGAAAATCAACTCATCACTCCTTAAGACCCTTCTCCAGTCCTCAACAGTGAAATATTTATAGTTCTTTTCAAAACTGAGAAGAGCAGCATACATCTTGCTAGTCAGTAGGGGGTTTTCTGGTTGGGGAATGAAGAGGCAAGTTCAGGTGTTTCTGGCAACACTCTTGAACGGTGCATTCTGCAACACTTCTGAGGAGGGTGGGATAGGCTTGCTTCAATAGTCTTAACTGTGATGCATGGATTTGTCAGTATCTGCCTCTTGATAAGCTTGTCAGTGGTTGCTAAGTCTTTCTGGGATGCCCTGGTACAGATTTATGGGGTAGAACTTCACCTTGTGGGATATTCTTAGCTTTTGCAATGAGGCTGTATATGGCTGACTTGCTCATCCCCATACTCTGACAAATCTCTTTAACTGACATTTTCGCCTCCCTCAGGGCAAGAATCCGAGCCTTTTCTTGCTGGGTGAGATTCTTGTGCCCCATTCTAAGGTATGGGTGTGCAACAGAGGGACGAAAAGTGAATGTATCAAAGAAGGGTCTTTGTTAATTCAGCAGCTCATGTCATGCATCCTCTATCTAGCTTGTCCCATGAGGCACTGATGAGCTCCTCAGGGATGAGATCACCTGGGATTGTTGCCAAGTTCAGGTACACCACTGATTTTCTGGCACCCTTGATTCCAAAGCCTTGCTGGTTTCACCATTTTGCTGGTCCAACCATAGTCACATAGAAATAAATCATCAACACACCTCCATTATCCTTTTTCTTCTTGGAGATAATGGAATACCACATCCCCTCTGTTTTCCATTTATAATGTCACCAAATAACACAGCATAGTCCAATATTGTTCACTTTAAAATAACATTTTGGATTCCTTTATCCAATGTCTAGTTAAGTTGAGAACAGCTAAGGTTCAAATATTACAATATAAAGTATAGAGAAAATAGCAGCCATGCTGACACTACACATACTATTTTACCACAGATCAAAGTGTGTAGTGTCAACATGGCTGCTCTGTGCTCTGTACTTTATATTGAAATATTTGTAGCCTGAGATGTTCTTTAATTCATTTGATATTGGATGAAAGAGTCCGAAAAACTGTGTTAAACTGGGCAATACTAGATTGTACTTTGTGAAATATCAGTACCACATTTCAGTAGTCTCTCTTTAATGCTATCATAAGCTTTCTCTTCACCCAAAATCTTCTCTTGCAATTCTCTCTTCATACCTTACTTAATTCTACCATCAAATTTGATATTATACCTTCATGTCTCCTTCCATTCCTTGCATGGCAGTCGGAGGGAGATCAGCACAACGACCAATATATACATCTTGGAATCTCACTGGCCGCGAAAATGACACTACCCTGAAAAGGTCATCAGTATATGATTATTCTGTTACATAGAGTTTCTATAAACTTTTTTTTATACATATTCGCCATTTCCCGAGTTAGCATTAAGAACAGAGGACTGAGCCTTAGAGAAAAAAAAATCCTCACTTGGCCCCCTTCTCTGTTCCTTCTTTTGGAAAAGTGAAAACAGGAGGGGAGGATTTCCAGCCCCCCATGCGGCTGGAAATATATACAACATATCTTACCAAGTTATTTTGTACAAACAAGAAGTTCATGGTAAGGAAAGGTTTCAATACAAAAGAAAGGAAAGTTGTGAAGATTTACTTGCATAGAAATTGGAGGTGAGTGTGGGAGTTTGTAGTGGCTTTACGGAAAGAGAAAATGAAGTGAGTGGGTAGAGGGTGGTGAAAGTGAATGAGCTTGGGAAAGAGGTTTGTGTTTTGAGATCCCAAGATAGTGGTTAAGGAATGGCATGTGAGAGTAAACAAAATGAAGGGTGTAGGCAGTTTATGTGTGTGGCATTTAGGTGGTGAGATGTGGGCAATTGAGGTGTAATTAGAGGTAGGATGAAGTTGATTTGTTAAAGATAAAGGAGAGATGCATGGGCTTTTCATGCAGGGAAGGAATGTGAATTATTGGGAGATGTACAAGAGAAGGCAGCAGGATGCCAAGAGGAGGGTACAGGGGCTGAAAAAGAGGGCAAATAAGAGATGTGGTGAGAAAATAAATTGTTATGCTTCAGTTGGAAAGGTGAATAGTGTGGGAAAAAGAACAACTAGGAGCATCAGTTAGGGGATCAGATGGAGAAGTGGTAAGAGGTAAAGGTATGGAATGAGTATTGTGAGGGACTGTTGAATGTGTTGGATAGCAGATGTGGGTTGTTTGAGATGTGGAGGTGTGTGGATTGAAAGCATCATGGCAAATTGTTTGTTAAAAAGAGATGGTGAAAGCCTTATATATGACAAAGTGTGGCAAAGCAGCTGGAGTGGAAGGGATAGCAGTTGAATTTCTAAAGAAAAGAGTGAGTGTTGTTGATTGGTCAGTCAGGCTTTTCATGGTATGTATGGCTTAAGGTAATATGCATGGGGACTGGCAAAATGTTTGTATTGTGAATGCTTGGATTAGAGGGATAAGTCTGTTAAGTATACCTGGTAAGTTGTATGGAAGAGTGGTGATTGAGTGTGTGGTGGCATACACAAAGCTTAAAATTAGGGAGTAGCATTGAGGGATTTTAGCAGATGACCGTGAAAATGTGTTTAGCAAAAGGTAAGAAGTTTGATGCAGCTTTTATAAATCTGGAGAAAGTGTATGACAGAGTCCTGTGGAATGATATATGGAATGTGTTAAGGATATATGGTGTAGGGGGACAATTGTTGGATGGTGTCAGATTTTTCTATAGAGAAAATATATGTGTAAGAGTAGATGGAGAGTTGAGCAGTTTTGGGGTTGACCATGTAGTAGGTGTGAAACAGGGCTGTGTGATGTTACCGTGGCTTTTTGAAGTATATATATGGAGGGAGTGATAAGAGATGAAAGCAAAACTAGAGAAAAGGGGTGCAGAGATGGAGTGTGGTGATGAGAATGGTAGATAGTGGCAAGCCTGTTAGCGGATGGTAGTGTTGTTTGCTGTGAGTGAAAAGGAGTTGCAGGAGGCTGTAAGTGTTTTGTGATGTGTGTAAGCATAGGTGATTGAAGGTAGATGCAAGCAAAAGTAAAGTAATGGTGCTTGAAAGGATACAGAGTGAAAGTATAGATTTTGTAAAACCATATAGAGTGAAAGAAGAAAGTGTACTAAATTGTGCTTTGGATATGAGGGAGAAAGACTGGAAGAAGTGAAAGAATTTAAGTATTTTGGAGCTTTCTTGGGTAAGTTTGGTGATATGGAAGGAGAGATACAGGAGAGAGCAGTACAGGGTAGAAATGTCAATGGGTCCCTGAATAAAATGATGAGAAAGTTGTAAGTATGGAAGTGAGAAGATAAAGGGACAGCATAGTCCTCCCAACCTTGACCTGTGCAGCCAAAACATGGACATGGAATATCACAGAGGTCAAGAATCGTTGCTGTGGAAATGAGCTATTTGAGAAGAGCATGTGGTGTGACCAGATGGAATGAAGAAAATTAAGGGGTGAATGAGAGATGTGGTATGGCAGGGAATGCAATGGGAATGAATTGTGGAGTGGTAGAATGGGTGAAACATAGTACCTTGAGGTAGTTTGGACAAGTGGAAAGAATGCAAGACTAGGAGTTTATAAGGAGAGTGTATGATAGTACAGTTAAAGGGGTTAGTGTGTATGATAGTACAGTTAAAGGGGTTAGTGTGAGAGGAAGACCACCTGTGACATAGACAAATAGTGTGGAGGAATATTGGAGAGAGAGAAATGGTGGAAGAATGCTTGGAATGGTGTATGCGAGGGAGGCATGTAAGGACAGGGATAAGTGGAGACTTTTGCAGTGGCCACCCCTTGATGGGAGTTCCCGGAGGGAATGGGCATCAGAGATATAGATAGATAGATGGCGACCTTGGAGATGAGTTAGTAGTTGTGTGGACAACAGAACTCACATACACACATATATACATACATGCACATATATGCACAATACATTCATATGCATACCAACATATACGTACATATACATACACATGCTTATACACATATACATATTTATTCTTGCTTGCCTCCATCCATTCCTGATGCCACCCTGCCCCACAGGAAATAGCATCGCCACCCCTTGTGTCAGCGAGGTAACGCCAGGAAACAGACGAAAAGGCCACATTCACTCACACTCAGTCTCTAGCTGTCATGTGTAATGCACCAAATCCAGGCCTCACAGACCTTTCCATGGTTTACCCCAGACATTTCACATTCCCTGGTTCAGTCCATTGACAGCACATTGACCCTGGTATACCACATCGTTCCATTTCACACCATTCCATGCGCTCCTTCATACTCCTGCATGTTGAGGCCCCGACTGCTCAAGATCCCTTTCACTCCCTCCTTCCACCTCCAATTTGGTCTCCCGCTTCTCCTTGTTCCCTCCACCTCTGACACATATATCTTCTATGTCAACCTTTCCACACTCATTCATTCCATATGTCCAAACCATTTCAACCCATCTTTTGCTATCTCAAACACACTCATTTTATTACCACACATCTCTCTTACCTTTACATTACTTGCTCCATCAAATCATCTCAAACCACTTATTGTCCTTAAACATTTCATTTCCAACATATCCACCCTCCACCATACATCTCTATATGTAGCCCATGCCTTGCAACTATATAATAATTTTTTGCTCTCCGAGATAAGGTTCTCTCTTTTCAGAACCGACGCCCTCTCCCCTACCATATGACTCACTTCCGTTTCCATAGCTCCATTTGTTGCCAAGTCCACTCCCAGATATCTAAAACACTTCACTTCCTCCAATTTCCCCCATTCAAACTCACATTCCAACTAACTTGTCCCTCAACCCTGCTCAACCTAATATCCTTGCTCTTATTCATATTTACTCTCAGCTCTCTTCTTTCACACACATTTCCAGACTCAGTGACCAACTTCTGCAGTTTCTCATTCGAATCAACCACCAGTACTGTATGATCGGCGAACAACATTTAACTCGTTTCCCGGGCCCTTTCATCCCCAACAGACTGCATACTGGCCCCCTTCCTATCCACACCATCCTTAAACAACTTAAACAACTATGGAAATTTTACACAACCCTACAGCAAACCGAGCTCCAATGAGAACCAACCACTCTCCACTTTTCTCACTCCTACACATGCCTTTCACCCTTGATAAAAACTTCTCACTGCTTCTAGCAGCTTACCTCCCTCACCATATATTCTTAACATTTTCTACAAGGCCTCTCTATTAACCATATCATATGCCTTCTCCAGATCCATAAATGATACATACAAATCCATCTGTTTTTCTAAGCATTTCACACTATTTTCTTCAAAGCAAACACCTGATCCACACATCCTCTACCACTTCTAAAATCACACTGCTCCTCCCAATCTAATGATCTGTACATGCCTTCATCCTCTCACTCAATACTCTCCCACACAGATTTCCAGGAATACTCAACAGTATTATCCTTCTGTAGTTTGAACGCTCACCTTTATCCCCTTTGCCTCTGTACAGTGGCACTATACATGCATTTCGCCAATCCTCAGGCACTTCACCATGATCCATATATACACTGAATATACTTACCAACCAATCAACAACACCCTCTTTCTTAATAAATTCAATTGCAATACCATCCAAACCCGCCGCCTTGCTGGATTTCATCTTCCGTAAGACTTTCACCACTTCCTCTCTCTCCATAAAACCACTCTCCCTGACTCTTTCACTTCACATACCACCATGACCAATACACCCTACATCTGCCACTCTATCAGCAAACACATTCAACAGTCCTTGAAAGTACTCACTCCATCTCCTCCTCACTCCATCACTACCTGTTATCACTTTCCCCCTTGCCCCTTTCACCGATGTTCCCATTTGATCTCTTGTCTTATGCACATTACTTACCCCCTTCCAAAACATCTTTTAATTCCTACTAAAGTTTAACGTTACTCTCTCACCCCAACTCTCATTTGACCTCTTTTTGAATCTTTGCACCTTCCTCTTGACCTCCTGCTGCTTTCTCTTATACATTTGCACTCCTTTCTTGTAGGTATCGTCAAAACGCCTCTCTTTTCTCTTTCACTAATAACTTTACTTCTTCATTCCACCATTCATTACCCTTCCTAATCTGCCCACCTCCCACCTTTCTCATGCCACATTCATCTCTTGCATATGCCATCACTGCTTCCCTAAATACATCCCATTCCTCACACACTCCCTCACTTCATTTGCTCTCAACTTCTGCTATTTTACACTCAATTTCTCCTGATATTTCTCCACACAAGTCTCCTTTCGAAGCTCCCTTACTTTCAGCACTCTCTTCTCTCCGACATTCTCTCTTCCTTTTTGAAAACCTCTACAATTCTTCACCTTCGCCTCCACAAGATAGTGATCAGACATCCCACCAGCTGCCCCTTTCACGACGTTTCCATCCAAAAGTCTCTCTTTTACACGCCTATCAATTAATACAAAATCTAATAATGCCCTTTGATCATCTCTTCTACTCATATACGTATAGTTGTGAATATCTCTCTTTTCAAACCAGGTATTCCCAATCACTAGTCATTTTTCAGCACACAAATCCACGACTTCACCATTTCCATTCACAACACTGAATACCCCTTGTGCACCAATTATACCCTCAACTGCCACATTTCTTACTTTTGCATTTAAATCACCTATCACTAATACCCGGTCTCGTGCACCAAAACTACTGACACTTACTCAACTACTTCCAAAACACTTGCCTCTAAAGATCTTTCTTCTCATGACCAGATGCGTAAGCACCAAAGATCACCCATCTCTCACCATCCACTTTCAGTTTTATCCACATCAATCTAGAATTTACTTCCTTACACTCTAACAGCCACTCCCACAACTTCCGCTTCAGGAGTAGTGCTACTCCTTCCTTAGCTCTTGTCCTCTTACGAACCCCTGACTTCACTCCCAAGAAGTTTCCAAACCAATATTCCCCTTTACCCTTGAGCTTCTTTCACTCAGATTCAGAGCCTCCAGGTTTTTTTCCTCAAAAATACTACCGGTCTCTCTTTTCTTCCCATCTTGGTTACATCCACACACATTCGGATACCCTAATCTAAGCCTTCGAGGAGGATGAGCACTCCCCGTTTGACTCCTTTTGTTTCTCTTTGTAGAAATTGAAATACAAGAAGGGGAGGGTTTCCAGATCCCCGCGCCAGCCCCCTTTAGTCGTCTTCTACGACACGCGGTGGAATACGTGGGAAGTATTC
>JAYMFT010025311.1:3331-16246 GCA_038088735.1 Panulirus argus
TCTACCTCACGTAATTACCTTCTTGTACTGTACGGGGAGAGAGTTCTACCTCACGTAATTACCTTCTTGTACTGTACTGTACTGGCTAATCTGTCCTTATAGATCAATCTAGTTATAATCTTTAAGGTTATGATCAGGTCACCCATGTGTATGTGTGTGTACGTATTAGGTTTTTTGTGTGTATGTGCGTGTGCGTGTGTGTGTGTATGAATTATTTTTTTTGTGTGTGTGTTTTTGTATGTGCGTATGTGTATGTATATTAGGGTTTGGGTTTGTGTGTGTGTGTACGTATTAGGTTTTTTTGCTTGTATGTGTGTGTGTGTATTAGGGTTTGTGTGTGTGTGTGTGTGTGCTCTGAACCAGCTCCCACAGGCGTCCTTGTGGCATCCTGCAATGCTGAAAGGACCCCTCAGCCAAGAGTCGTCCCTTCCCTCCTAACCTATTCCCCCTCCCCCCCCAACAGGAGATCAGACTGCCGTTGGACGTAACCCACGGCGTTAGCCAGGCCTTCAATCGAGCATTTTGTCTGAGCCATCTTGTCCCAAAACGCTCTCTTAAACCCCGGTAATGCGAGAGCCTCTCTCTCTTATCGGGCCTCCGATTGGACAAGATGTAAACATATTGTTATCGGGCAACCAATCCTACAGTTTGTGGTATCTCCCACGGGTGATAACAGATAGGACCCAACAAGGTCTAATATCGAGTAACCCTACTCGTGAGAGAACTGCTCCTGCCGTTTGCGAAGTCGTCTGCAACTTAGATCAACAAATGGAAGATGCTGGCGAAGTCCGAGGTCGACTGACTTGACTCTTAAAGGACATCTTCCGCGGTTTGAGTCGTCTTCCATACCTGGGAAGGACATGAGAAAGCAAGGAAAAGCCAGTACTGATCCCGTCATCCAAATTGACTAAAGGCATTATGCCTACAGATCAATTGCTCAGTCCAAAACATAATGATGTTGTCTGCTCAATATGTGTTCATTTCAACTTGCAAGACTTCATCATGTTTGACCCAAGAGCTAAAATTGAGATACTTTATTATAATCAGATGATCGTAAGGATTTGAAAATCAGAGAAGGTCAGTCTTCGTTTAAGGAAACGGGAAAAAAAGGTGGAAATGAACCCAATCTCGACTTTAAACCGAGTCTTACGATGCCTCCTACACTTGCTCAACGGTCTTTTACAAATGTGGGTCCGTGAGCGGAGGGTAAACAGACCACTACACCGCAATGGTCTCTCTTTAGCCCGCGTGTAAATCTCACTGAGGGCCTTCTCTATTAAATGCACTCTCTCGTTCATCCTAATCTCTGCCTCAGTTCCCACGCTGCTAAAGACTCCTAAACGTCTATCTCGGATTGATTCTCCACGAGCGAGCGATCGGCTCCTACCAAGCTCTCTCCCTTCAAGTCAACTGTCCTGACAATTTCACGCGCGTTTCGACCCCCCCAAGTCTCCGAGCACGCCACAGATTTCCCACAAATTAGCCACCTCGAAGAATCGCCCAGCAGGTTTAATTCTCCAGCGAGGCGCATTCCGGCAAATCGGTCCCTCCCTGACCCTTCCCACGGGAGAGAGAGAGGACGGGCGCGTCTGAGCGAGGTGTTATTAAGGTCAGCAGAAAAGGATATCGAACGACTTCGAATTCTCCAAGAGGATGTAATGATCCCACGGCATTTCTTTTATGACCAGGTCACAGTTACTTATGCCTGAAGGGCGCGGAAGTATATAGATAAGTGTCCCATGAACCACATAAAGTATTTCGAAAGTAGTTATTCAAGTCCTATTAAGTAGGGTTTGATTACTTGTGAAAAGTGCAAATTCAGATCTTTTCCAGCACCACTCATATGCCCACTTTTAGATAACTATCTTGTAAATTGGTTATCTTACGTAAACAATACAAGTATCATCATTTATCTATGTCATGGTTATCTTACGTAAACAATACAAGTATCATCATTTATCTATGTCATTCTCTTTTCTTATCTTCGTTTCCCACCTTAGTGACGTAGCGTCAGAAACAGACGACTCGGTCTTGCATGTGTAACTAAACACACATACAAGACTTTGTAAATAACAATTGTAATAAATGCATCAGTGGAAATAAATTGCTTTATACCATTTTTTTCATGTCATAAAGCTGAAAATTTACACCAAACACGAGTTTAAAGACCTTGTTTCAGATTACCCAGTTCTGAAATCTCAGCAAGGAAAAATCTATGACTCTTTTTACACATTTTACAGTCCTCTACGAATTCTGTCAATGTTCCAGCAAGTGTAGGAGACACCAAGACTTGGAAACGAATCTGATCATTACCAACTCCACAACGCTAGTCTGGGTACAAAACATTTATACCGATCATCAACAGAGCCCGAGCTCGACTGCTAATTCAGAATCATACACACGTAAATTGTTTTTACTAATACTCCGTCCGACCAGTCCCAGCAAACGACACTACGTACACTTACATCGTTACTTGAGAGGTTACTTTATGTATTAGAGAGAGAGAGAGAGAGAGAGAGACTGACATTAGAATCAGCCCAGCAACACCTGCAGGTCACCACGGATGTAAACATTGCCCATAGAAAAAGAGTCCCCATTCCGGGAGCTGTTGCTACTCTCCCAGAACACCTTCCCATCTGGGGCTCCCAGCGGGGCCATTCCGACTAAACCACGACCCTGAGCTAACGCAGTCCCAGAGACATTCCCCCACACAAGCGAGCCCCCACTTCCCCCACACAAGCGAGCCCCCACAATCTCTTCTCCTTAACCATCACGCGGGGACAAACGACCCTTTTGGAGTTTTCACCTGAGACGCGAGACGAAGTGTGTTTTGCCTGCTCTTTATTCAAATGAAGAAATAAAAAATAAGTAAAATACGGATCTGTGTACATTCTTAATCCTGCTTAAGAGGAGAATCCCGCTGGCTACTGCTGGGTCTGCTTAGCCTGGCCTTGTTCGCTTGCTGGGTCAACGCTACGTGAGAGACTTGAGGATGATGGAAGAGAAAGAAAATGGAAAAGAAAACGAGAGAGGGGAAGAGGCGAAAGAGAGTGGAAAAGAAAACGAGAGGGGGGGGGGGAGAGACGAAAGAAAATGGACAAGAAAACGAGAATAGAGACGAAAGATAAACTCCAGCCAACGTTACGATGGGCCTTTCTTTTATCAAGTTGCCTAACGCCCCGAGGTCTTGCATTATAGACGAGCCGTATCGGGGATAATTAATTATGCAATCTATGAAGTGCTGGAGATTCACAAATAAGACCCCAGCACTCCCTCCACATATTTTAAGCAGCGGCAACTTCTTCAAAACACCTAAATCTCAGCAGCCTGCTGAGTAAGGTCACATGGTATTATGAGGCGAGAGAGATGGGGGGGGAGGGAAAGAGGGGTAAAAACTCCCTCCTCTTGTATTATTACTTTCAAAAAGTAGGGACACGGGAGGTAGACAGAGATGATTTTCCTTCAAAGGCTCAGACAAGTGTCCCCTGACGCTACCTCGTCAAGGTGGGAAACAGGTAAAACAAAAATAAAAAAAAAAAATACTGAAAATAGCGTTCATCATTTAGACTTATTCAGATGTATGTAAATTAGTATTTCAATAGCATACGAGAGCTGGAGGAATAGTAGGCAATGACTGAAGACGTGGTTTATGCAGGGTATATATAAATTCAAGAAGTTGTACAGTAGTAGGAAATGTAGATAAGATGTTTCTCAGGTTGCTAGGACGGGTCGCGTCCACAGAGCAGAGGAGAAAGTGTGACTCGTGTATCTCTGGGGAGTGTGGCTTCTGTCTGTTGTGTTGGAATTTAAGAGATGGAGCCCCACGAGTGTTAAAACACCTTAACAGTGGAGGACATGCAGATGAAATACTCTTTTCTTCCTTAATGAGCAAATTCTAGGACTTTGGCCTTTCCCCGTAACTCACCTTTCTTAAATATGGTACCATCTCTGTTGCCGCCTTCTGAACCTTCTCCAGTAGCTCTTTCTGCCTCAACAGGTGCATATTCTAGTTCTGGCCTTATGTAGGATACAAAGAGCTTACTGTATATTTTCCTCAATATTTTATAGATTTACTCAGGTTGAATATCATCAGACTGGCATACCATATAAGATACTGCCAGTATCCATGCAAATACGTGTACTGTGAAGATATCATCTCGCAATGGCAGTGTATTAGCACCACTCACCATAATACTTTCACTAAATGCTGGTATACGACGCATTGCAGTGTTGTGAAGTGCATCTCAGAGCAAAGAACACAGGCAACTGAGTAATTAAGAACTCGGTGTCATGGTGGCGCTAGCTGTAACGTGAGAGTGAAGGATATTGGGGTATGTTGAAAAGATGTTTGTCAGGGTTGTAGATATGGCTTATGTCCATAGAGAAAGTGTGTCTCGTGTATGTCTGGGGAGTGTGACTTCTGTCTGGTGGGCTGCAATTCACGAATGAGTCGGTAGAACAGATGTGTGTTGGGGATAGTCGAGTGCTCTGTCTGTTTGGGGTCAGGGTGAGTGGGTGGGGGGTCATTCAGCACAAGCTGGTACACCGTGAGGCAAGGGTAAGCTTTTTATTTCAACTGTGGGCGTGTGCATTAGGCGGCTGGTTATGGAGTGGTTTAGGTGGGATGATTCCAGAGTTCTTGTTTGTATATGTACACGCATTTGCATACCTCTTCCGCGTCATTGTGCATTTGGGTATCTATACGTGCAAATATGTGCGCGCGTGTGTGTGTGTGTGCACGTATGTCCGAATGCCAAGACCCATGTCCATACAGCGAACTAAAGGGCGTAACCGGGAAAAAACGACCTGTTTGGGCTGCCTCGACAAGTCTGGCTTGCTACACATCGACCACCAGAGTTAGCCCACACACACACACACACACAGGCTGGAAAATAAAATCCCATGATTAATGGCTCGGTAATGACTTCATAAGGGCCTGGCAGTGGGCGTGGCGGGCGTGGGCGGGCTGGTACTTCTCCTCTCCTTCTCGAGGGCGTGAGTCTGGGGCGAGAACCCGGTCGTAAATTGGAGATGACGGGTGTTGGAATAGCTAACTACCCCAGCCCGCTACCGTGTATCACCCCGAAGTAATCGCCCCGGTAACTATGGGTTCCCCCCCCCTTAAAAGAACCATCTCCCCCCCCCCCACAGACTATAGCTAACAGGCGGCAAACGTCGTAAAATAAACCCTTCAGTTTTACACCCGGGAAACCGGTTTCTCGAGATGATACCGTGGTAATATCACACCCGATTATCAAAATGGCATCCGAGGAAAATAATCCACATGGCCAGACTCCTAAAACGTATCAAACACACACACTCACACACACATAATTCGCTGCAATTATCAGACGGAGAAAAACAATTGGCATTGCTTAAAAAGGAGATTCTAATCTGGCCCGGCAAAAACGGGCGGGCTATTAACATTACCGCTTTACTCCTCGTGAATTTCAGACCCTCAAAGTGGGCCAGAAACAACGGCTTATGCTCCTTTCCCTAACAAAACATGAGAAACCTTACGTTATGAGGCCAGGTTGTGAAAGCTATAGGTAGGGCGTGAGGCGGCAATCTATCGCTGTGAGGGAGCCGCGAAGTATAGAATCATCCAATCAGCTCAATGTTTATACACCAAACCACGCATGCGCTCTTTCGTGTTCAGGTTCCCCAGTATACAAAATCGGCATTCGTAAAGCGAGACGGTTCAGCCCGGCAATGCGTTTTCCGTTGACACTCAGGGACGCCAAATGAAAATAAACTGCTTCAAAAGTTAAATGGTATTCAAGATGCGTGACCGGAATACGCGCGTGAATTCACGACACGAGTTTGTTCTGGCCTGAAGTGTGCGCGTATTGAATTCAAAACTCTCAATTATGACTTAGAGAGAATAGAATTCCTTGCTATTGCTTCACGGGTGAAAAAAAAAGATTTATAAACGTGTGAAGGCGACAATAGATAACCTCACAAGACTGCTAGTAAAGCGATATATATACAGATGAAGTCTAGCAAGTATGAATACGTATACATGTATGTGTATGTTATATGTATATGTTTGTACATGTGCTTGTATGTATATATGTGTGTATATGACGAATACAGCTGACCAACTGGCGTACAAACAGATCTGGCTGACTACAGTTTCCTCCTCATGGCCACCCCAACTTATCGGGCCGTTCCCTGTTAATGACCCGAGTTTCCTGACCTCACCCTGACCCCAATACCCGAGCCGGCTGACCCGAACGCCTCTAATGAGCTGTTAGTGGTGGGAAATGTCTCGGTTTAAGGACAATTGTAACTCGTTCAACAGATTTATGGGATGGGAAAAGCATGGACGGTAATGGCTTCTCGTGGTGTGGTTTCTCCCTCTCTCTCTCTCTCCCTCTCTCTCTCTGATGTTTACCCTGTTAATTAACGCCAGTTAAAATGTCCTAGATTTTACCGATGCCCCGGTGTTAAGGTATGATGTAAAACGAGGCGGCATTTTAACGTCCGGGCGGTGGAAACTGATACGAACCCTATTTTTGCCAACAGTTTAATATTTCCGTGAACTGATATGGCTTCCGTCGTTTTGCATCATTCCTGGACACTTCGGAAAGCAAGAGAACCTCCCAAAATGTCCTCGGTGTAGTTGACGCGAACCCAAATATTCACCGGTGTTCTGCCAGCGTTATTTGCCAGGCAGAACGCCGGTTTACTGAAGGCAATATCTATTTACGTATCTGTTTATCTATCTCTGACGTCCGTTCTCGACGGCAGAAGGAGTCTCCACTGGTCCTCGAAGGCCTACCTCGCGTACGCCACTCAGCGCAATCATCCACCAAGAGCCGGGGCCTCTTCCACTCCCATCCTTTGGGTGGAAGACAAACCAAAAACTCATCCATACCGCATCTCTTTATTGACACGCTACGCCATCTGCTGATTTACAGCCAGTTACCCCAACGCCAAAAGAGGTAGCGGAACTACTCCTGCAGGCTGTCGCGCAATACAATACCATAAGCCATAGCAGTCGGTAACTCTAGCTTATCTGCTGACATGAGAGGCCTCATCAATTCTCGGAGGAAATGCATCTTCACCAGTGAGCCTGCGCGATATCATTTGGGCCGCTGGCGGGGCTGCGTGGATCTAGATCCCAATTTTTCATTTCAAAGTGATTCGGATAATGTGAAGATACCAAGAAAATTACTCACATTGTTATCATTAATATTACTGTTAGCATCATCACTATGTATACAGAGAGATAGCAAGATAACGGCAAAAGCAAGTGTTATTACAATGTACTCCTAACGGAACACGTAGCTCAAAATGCGTTATCAGTAGAAGTCGTCTTTATCTTCAACAATGTCACTTCCTTATCAGCTATCTCCACTATTTCGAGCCTCAATCTTTCTTCCTAAGCCCTACAAAGCATGCCAGAAAAAGTGATGCAGTGTAAATTCAATTCCCTGATGACTAACACTAAAACTTTTGCTGTCTGGCGACCTGGGTTAAAAATTACTGCACACCTCGTGATCAATCTATCAGTTCATGGGGACTCTAGCCACCGCTGTGTCAGTCTATCTTTTCAATTCTCAATCCCGCCCGGAGGGGCCTTATCTACCAGCAGCGTCTCGCATCCTGCGCGAGGGCAGATTGCCCGACGATCACACAGGCCGGTATATCTGACAGCGAAACGGATCACTGGTCTCCCCTGGACGCAAGCTAGAGTGGAAAACACATGTCCACTGCTACTGACAAGGAGAGCAGTCCCACATACACACACACATTTTTGGGAAGCGTAAACTTCAGAGACGGCAACGGGTCACTCACGCTCTTGTCAGAGAGTAACACTTTAAAAAAAGAGGACATTAACTCGGCAGTAGATTAGGTAGACGTGTGACAGCAGATTAAGGACGGGGCCGACATAGCAATGCTACGTTTCACGCACTCGGCAATCGTAAATGCGACAACGCGGGAGGGCAAATCTCTGCAGAGTCCCTTCCCGACCTGCTCGCATCAGAGGGAATAATTAGGATGATGCCCTGTTTACTGAAAAGCAATGCTGCCTGAAATGAGAATAATGTCAGTTTAACAAACGTATTTTATAAGATAATTCTACTTCAAAGGCAACCAATGAACTACACTAACTCGAAACTTAGCCAGACCTCGACTTTTCTTAGGAGTTAAACTTTACAATTGCTTTAAATAGTTTAGATACAACGAGAGATTCGTATCTAGCCAGAGTTACACACAATTATAACGTATCGAACCATAATTACCTCTAGGCTTAAGAATACCTGTCAACTCCCATGGTATACTGTCCACGCACTAAGAAGTTTACAACAGCCGTGTGGAATCGACAAATAGATCCATCTATTTTGGAGTCTCAGGTCACATTTAAGAGTATTCTAACATCACTATGCTCACGCAAGACTTTCTTTATAAACTAGATTTCTAATGACCTTACGCAAGAACAGACAAATTCACATCATCGTTCTAAATACTCTGTCAAATGACAGAAATTTACTGGCATGTACCACGACCCGTCCGTGCGCGTCCTCTGTCCGAGCGAGCCGACTCCGTCCGAAACCATCCCGTCCGTCTGTCCCTCTAAGTCACCCTCGGCCGCTCCCGTCAACCAGCGACTGTCTGGGTGCCTTGCGCACTCACCCTTCGGTAAACAATTTAACGCATAATAGTGAAAAGAGACATGTAGTTTACCAGTGCACATCGGGAGAGATCCAAGCAGAGTACTCATAAATATTCACCAGCTTGGCTCGTGTGGCAGCCAGCCGACCGCCGGCGTCTCTTAGGGGGAGGGCGCTTTACCAACCCTGCCTGACTGCATGACTGCCTGACTGTCTGACTGTCTGACCCCAGACGCTGAAAAGAATCGGAAACGAACCAGAAAGAGGAGACACCGACACGAGAGAATAGGGGACAAAGAACGCGTACAGCGTATCAAACGTACAAGGAAATATAACAAAATCTGCAAAAACAGTAGTTGAAAAACGAGAACTGGATGAAGAGAGAGGGAGAACGAGATAAAATTATCTAAAGCAGAAAAATAAAGGGGCCTTCAGAAGTATCGTGAGTCTGTTTACGCCTGAAATAAAGCTTGGCTCTATGTCTCACTCCACTGTACCTCTCTTCTCATGCCATTCCCTCGTATATTATCACCTGCACCTGAGGCCTCACATCTATCCATCTTTTGCCTTTCTGTGCCATACAATCGGTCGCGTTTCTTCGACCATTATCGTCGGTATTTCATCCACGTCTGATGAACACATTGTGTCCAAGCCATAAAGAAACAGGCGCGTGTGTGTCCATCCCTCCAGATGCCTTCGACGAAGAGCGTATTCAACTCCTGCGTCGCCCTCCGAGCTATCGTTCGATTCGATTTGTCGTTCCCATAAACATAGCAACTCCGCCCTGCGTCTGGCTTCAAGAGATGAGATTTTAATGTCTATAAAGGACGCGCCTCCGCCCCTGTGCTTGGCGTTCATCGACTTTAATTTGTTGTTTCCTTAAAGAACTGGTCTCCGAGAGGCGTTTGGCTTTACTGTTGTGAGAGGGCGCGACTCCATCCTCTGCCTGACTTCACTCGCTCACTTCCTTCTTAACTGAGCGGAACATTGGAGCCCCATGTATGGCTTCACTGCTTCGATCTCTTAATGAGACACAACTCATCACCGCAGCCCCGCGACAGTGACTCCATGTAAACAATCAACGTGGTATTTCCACAAACATTTTGTCTCCTCCTTGTCTGGCACTAGTTGTCATTCTGCAGTGCTAAAGAAACACTGTTCACTGCTTCCTCACACCACACCACGGAACACCTCTTCTCGTGCGTGATGTCTTGCCCTTTCACAGGAAATTCCCGAAAGCACTCACCTCCTCATCTTGCTTGTTTTATCCACAGTTGATGAGAAAAAGTGTGACGGCTGCTTGCGCCCCGCTGCTCTCTTTCCATACTCAACTCACGAAGTACATACTAACCTCTCTAGTCTGCGTTCCTCTTCCTTTTGCACAAGCAATGAAGGACTTTGCTGGCGATTCAGTCTTCGTAACTGGAAATGTCTTTTCTCTTTATTCTCCTCTTAATAATACTCGACTTGTTCTTCTTCCTTTCTATCGGATTACGAAATATCACGTGCTTTTCCTCTCTCTCCCACGGCCACGTTTCTAAATAAATAAATATGATTCTTCTTGCCTTATTGATAATTCTTCAACACCCTCACTTCGTCATGATACACCCTGTGTGGCCACCCAACTCTGTACCCGGAGCAGCTGTCACCTCAGGAAAACATTATCCCTTAAATGAACTCATCGCTTCCCACCACTCTAGGTGACCTGACCTGACCTGACCTCGGCCGGGCAGTCAGCTGGGGGAATGGCCTGCCCTCCGCCCCCTGTGGCTTAATGACTTGTTTAGCGTGTGGTACCCATTTGGTTTACCAAAGGGCGAGATGTTATGGCTTTGTCAAAGGGCCGTTTCCGCCTCTCCCTGCGGGGCAATACTCTCAATTGTCTCTTGTCTCTCTCTCTCTCTCTCTCCTCTCGCCACATCTGTCTCCTCTTCCCCTACCCCAACACTCCCTCCTCCTCTTCCTCTTCCTCCTACAAATCCCCACACACACACCAATGTCTCCCCTCTCGCCTTCCTTTGGGGTGGGAAGGAGGCGAAACGGCCGCGTCTGTTATTCATGTAACACCCCATAAAGGAGGGATTTAGGACCCGATGCCCCTTTGTGAGTGGATTCGAACACAATGGGTGGAGGAGATATTCGGAGACAGCCTCTTGATTATCTCGTGACAAGAGGGAGCGTGTTTACTTTATTGTCATTTCCCCATTCGGCTTTCCCGGATGTTTTGTAGATGCCTGAATCCTTTATGCTCGGATCCGTTCGAGCGAGAATCCTGTAGGAGTCCGTTGAGTCTCTCTCGTACTATACCCTTTAGTCTCTCTCGTCCCAAAGTCTGTTAAAGTCTCTGGCTCTATAGTCTGGAACTCGTTATGGTGTGGCATATGAGGAAATAGGAATAGAATAGCTATTTTTTTCTGTATTTCAGGAATAACTAATTACCTCTTCGGCGTCCGTGCATACTAATGACTTCACTCCTTAATGATAAGTACCCAAATGGAATATCCAACTAGTCTATTATGCAAGAGAGAGAAAGGGTTTTATACCTTACTGGTCTGTGGCGAAGACCGTATAAAACCACCTTTAGCCCTCCCACAATTCCCAGAGCCATGGCAAATCCCTAACGCAAATTCCCAACCAAAAAACTGACGCCCCGGCTATTGCTCTTGTACTGATATTTTTTGACCTTCCACGGCCTGTGGCTCGACGGTTTGTTGGGGGGGGTCGCTGGAGTCCAGCAGACGCCGTCCCAGACGCTACCGCCACCGTCACCCTGCCAGGGAAGACTTTAAGGAGACACTCGAGAAATCTCGCGATATCACAGCCATCAAGCACCCGTGTGGATAATGAGTGATGACAACAAACTGCCTCTTGCACTCGGAAAGGGAAGTGAAAAAAATATATAAGCTGCCAAAGTCGTTCATAACTTTACATTACGTCTCCTACGATGGGGCACCTTCCAACCTAGGAGTAGTGCCTAGAACGAGGGATTACTTCAGGCATTCCTAAAGCAAAGAGAGAGAGAGAGTGAGAGAGAGAGAGAGAGAGAGGTGGAAGACAGACTTTATTACCACCGTCACAGTCCGGTCACGTATATCAACCCCTACCCCCCTCCCCCAGCGCGTGACGGTCACCACAAGATCAAAGTAGCGCGTATAGTGACGCTGGTGGTACGTACCTCCCTCCCTCCTCCTCCTCCTTGCACTACTACGTCAACCCACCGCCGTCAAGTACCGCCACGTCAACCGCTGCGCTACGATACGCAGCAGGTGAGACTGTGTGTGTGTGTGTTGCAGAACCGAAACTCTGGCGACCTTGAGATATAAGATACGACACCAGTCGTGTTTAGAACCGTCTGAATGCATTTTCTTCACGATTGATCATCCACATTGGCCACCCATCCCTCCACAAATGCTCGACAGAGTAACCCACCTTGCACACTTAATCGGCACTGGTGGAGGGAGGAGGAAAGACACCAAACGCACTTCGTAAATCCATCACCGTGCCTCCTCCCACTTGCCCAGCTCGGGATAAGGGCACCTCCTGCAAGCAGGGGTCTGGCCATGCATCACCCATCCCTTCACAAGTGCCCGTCCTTCTGCAGAGCCCCTGTGTGTGTGTGTGTGTGTGTAGTGAAGGTGTGTGTGTGTGTGTGTGTGTCGTGCTACTTGCAAAACTGTCGACTCCCTCCATCCGCGACTGTTGTGTTCCCTTCCTCTGCCTGTCATCATCCTTCTTCCCCCACGTTGGGCTCCTGCTTGTAATTTTCTCCAGCCAGTGTCCGCAAAGAATTTATGATGTCGTCTGTCATATCTTTCCCTCCTCAGTCTTTTCCATTTTGGTTCCTCTTCGTGTGGATTATTTTTTTCTTATATTTCGCCAGGAGCCATTCTATTGACTCGAATACTCGGTTTCCCAGGTATTCTTTTATGGGGGGTGTTTCCTCTGGGCTTTGCAATGCCATGGGCTCGTCGTCCGAGAGCGCTTTCCTCATTCGCCGTCGGGAGTCCGAACTGACTCCCCCCCCCCTCCCCCCGAGGAAAATCCCCGCCTCATCACTCACTGCTTTTGCCTCACAACCACCCCCCGCTGGGCTATTGTGTGGTCATCCCCCCCCCTCCCCCTACTTCTCTCTCGACTGGTCATCCCACCTCCCAGGGGTCACGGGTCGGTCCACACACACACACACACACACCCTGTGTCTAGAGCCGTCACCCCCGAGTCATTAGGGTACCGAGAGAGAGAGAGAGAGAGAGAGAGAGAGAGAGAGAGAGAGAGAGAGAGAGACGCCCCCCCC
>JAYMFT010025322.1:0-16245 GCA_038088735.1 Panulirus argus
ATAAAATAAAAAAAATATATATATATATATATATATATATATATATATATATATATATATATATATATATGTATGTATGTACAGAGGGAGAGAAAGCATTAATGGGATGGCCCTGATTAGGGCCACAGTGGCCCATACCATCTCAGAAAAAGATTATTAATTCTGGAATGCATAGGCTATGATAACACACATAAATATAACCTAACATGCCAATAAAAAGTTACCCAATTTTGGAGGATAAAATTTGGCAAGCATTTACCAAATTTTGCTTCAGTGATATCAACAATAACAGCAACTCCCCCTTCCCTCTTAGCACTGCACATCAAAAAAGCTATATTTATATTTATTTATATTTCTGATGCCCATTCCCTCTGAGAACTCCCATGAAAGGGGTGGCCATGGCAAAAGAACCTTCCTTTTCTTTGTTCTTACATGCCTTTCTCACATACACCATTCCAAAAATTCTTCCATTATTTCTCTCCCTCCAGTATTCTTCTACTCTATTTCCCCATGTCACAGGTGGTCTTCTTCTTACACCAACCTCTTTTGTTGTACTATCACACACTCTCCTTGTACACTTCACGTCTTCCATTTTTTCCATATGCCCAAACCACCTCAAAATATTACGTTTCACCCACTCTACCATTCCACAATTCATTCCCTTTGCATTCCCTACTATACCCCATCTCTCATACACTTCTTCATTTTGGAAATCCAACGAATTTAGAGATTTTTAAGTCTTTGAATTCGCTGGATGTCGGAAACAGTAATAATTTCAAGTTGTCATATATTCTAGTTGCTGTCCTTATGACAAAAGTGATTTTAATTATCATCAAACACGTACATGTCATTACAAAAAGCAGCTTCCTGCTTTAATACCTCGTCTTAGTCTTTAAAGAACAACAGCTTTTTGGTTCCTATAGTTCTGTAGCAGATAATCTAGTGAATGACCATAAGATCTGCTGTCATCTGTCCTTACCTTGTACTAACTTATATATATATTGAAATTTGTATACCTACCAGCTACAGATACAAAAGCACAGTCCACTGTTGTCAAGCCAGCGAACAGTGGCCAGGTAGAAATATCCCCTGGCAACTAGCCCAGCGAATAATATCCAGCCAACAGTAAAGATAGCGAGGACCCATCGGGCAAACAACTTAACATTTTTGAACGCTTATGTGTGCTTAACATGGCACCATTTGGTGACAGGGATACAAATAACGAGATCAAAATAATTTCGTAATCTAACAAAACTTAACGTCACCTAAAGTAGCCTCATCTAAACTCAAACAATTACGATAGAAATTGTCAGTCTACTTTCGTCTGAATTATCACAATAGATATCAAAATTAAAGAGTTTAAGTTAAATAGGAATTACATAATTTCAATAATGGCCAACTCTATGCACTTCTTTTAGGTTAGGTTAGGTTAGGTAGTAAATGAGGTAGACCGCATGCTATAATTGTTGATACCGTGGTAGACCGCATACTATAGTAGCACCTAATATTCTTCCTTCCACAATATATAGATTCTTCGTACAATATTGATTTTGTATTCATATAGTGTGAATCAACATCACGTACATGTTAGAAAAGCAGGGAACCATACCCAGGAAAAGATGTGTAATCACTTAATATATATACTGAAAAGCGAAACCAGAATTTTGCATCCATAAATGGAGAGAACTGGGTAAATCGTTCTATCCAACCTTGCCTCTCATCTGGGCGCACTACTGCCTAGAGTCTATGATTTAAACCGCAAATACGATACTCAAATCAGCGAATGTAATAAATGTGAATAAAATCATTACTTATCTCTCTAGTCATATTCACATTATACTCGTGCACCTACAAGCGCCCATAACACATTCACAGCCAACCTGTGACAACAATGGCATATTCGAGAACGGCCTGTCATAGACAACAGCCTATGCCAGGCTTGACCTGACAAATCTATACATATTACCATTAGCTACCACATTACATATTACTGCTAGTTACATTTGTGTAACCATCTCAGTCAGTAGGTCCGCAAACCTCATTCTGTTGTGATCTGGTAAGCTTAAGAAAGTGACCAATTAATTGATTACATTTTGAGTGAGCAAGAAAATTTTGCGGGAGAGAAAGACTCGGAGAAATGGCCATTAATATCCAATGGATTAGTATTGAGGTATTATGAAAAATATCCTTTTCATTATCTCTTAATTGGTACAAAAAATGTTGCCTTTTATATGACTAATCTCATAGTGTAAAAGTTTAGTTTTTTGTCAGCATATTTGAGTGTAACAGTATAGATCTGCATCTCTAATAGGTTCTTTCATATTTCATTTCTCTAGATTAGTTTCTGACACATGTTGCACTCATGGTAGTGCTTGCTAGCACAGTGGCTGACTTGTTCATTAAAGTTGCTGATATCTGATCTGTGCATGGTTCACTACGGCTCAAATCTTTCATAATTATATGAACTAATACTACACATGGAGTTATATAAGCAGTTAACAATTTCCACACACGGTGCAAATAATTCTAAGTATACGACCATATCCTTCCTAAGTTTTGCCTGAAATTTGGTTGTGGGAAAATTTTTTCTCGTAGTAAATAAAGTTTTTGTAGTAAACAATGAGTCCGAAAGCATCAGTTTGCTTTTCACCATGACGTTGAGTCTGTTCATATACATTTCACTGTTATGTAGTGTCTATATTCTAATTTTATTATCTCATCCGTATGTTGTACAGTAATATACAATTTGCGTTCTAAAGACATATATTTCCCTTACTAAACTTTGTGGCCTAAATCTAAAGCCAGAGCCTTAGAGTTGCGAATGCATAGAAATGTATGAATGGCAGCGTGCCAGGGGCATGGTTAGACCTACACTTCTGCTTTGTCAGTCTCGGGTTATTATAAGAGGTAAGTGTAGTTAGTGTAAAAGATCCGGATTACAGTACCGGAGAGAGCAGAGTGTAATTCATTCTGGAGACATTTGTATATTTTAAAGATTTATAAGCAACTTATATAGGTTCTGCAGACAAAAGCATGTCAGTTTAAAAGGTTGTGGGTTCCCAACTTTGAAATTCCGTTTTATCTTCATCTACACGCTCAGACGTATATTCAGTTTTCTAGACATATTGCTCAGTTTCAGTCAACTTGTTTAAAAGATTTGCCTGTGTCTCTCTCCTTCAGCGTTAGTCACCAGTCTTTGTATCTGTCTCCCTCAGGATTAGTCATCACCCTTTGTCTGTCTACCTCAGCATAGTCATCACATCTGTCTCCCTCATCATTAATTATCAGCTATTGTGTCTGTCTCCCTGAGCATTAGTCATCTGCCTTTGTTTACGTCTCCCTCAGCATTAATCACTCTTTGTCTGTCTCCCTCAGCTTTAGTAATCAAGCTCAGAGTGCGTCATCCTCTGTATTTGTCATCGGCCTTTGTCAGTCACCCTCATCGTTAGTCATAAGCCTTTGTGTTTTATCTCCTGCATTAGCAGCAGCAGCAGTGGCACTAGACAGCTTTGCAATGCTTCCTGTACACTTTTCACTCTTACTGGTTACCAGTGGATGCTACCTGACCCTTTTTCAGATGTTAGAAGCATATACATCCCCATACGTACTATTTGAGTCATTGTGATGCCAGTAGCCACATTATCTCACTTAAAAAGGCTTTTTCCTTCTTCCTAACAGGCTGGTTGTTTGAGCCACAGTCATCTTTCTTTTGGGCACCATTATGTTCATTTGTGGCTACCTCATGCAGCTTTCCTAAAGGGTTGAGTTTTGCCTTAATTTACATTATAGTAGACAAATACCTGTGGTATTATTCGCACTCTAAAAAGGATTTTTTATATATAAGGTAGTTACCAGTATACCAGGTATAGATTTTTTCAGGTTTTGTGGCTTTACTTATGTATTTCTTTCTTTTTCAGCTGCACTGCTGCCAACAAATTGCTGTTTTGGAGTACCTCCCAGCTTAAGCATTCAGTCACAGAGAAGCATATCATCTTTTATATTCAACACAAAACACACAGTGCAACCTAAACACCTGCCTGCAATTAATCATAGGACGTTTACCCTTAACAGTTTTGAATTTTCAGTACTGCCATATTTTATAAAGAAAATGGAAAGAGTATCTGACTGTGAAATACAAGACCCTGAAGAAATAGATGAAACTGTTCCAGTTAGGAAGCAGAAAAGACAGTGGAAAAGTGATTCACTTAGTGATACAAGTCCTCCTCCTAAGAAGTCTCATCAGAGTGGAAACAGTGCTCCCCAACAGTCAGAAGAAACTGAATCATATTCAATTTCACTGACTGTGGGTAATCTCCAAAAAGCCAGAATAGGTGTTGCTGGTGATGATTATGAACTATGTAGATCAAGCCTTGCGAAGCGTAATGAAGAGGAGTGTGAATCTTCAGAATTAAGCTGCAGGTTAGAGGAGGGTAATACAGCTGGACCTACTCAACATATTTCTGAACCAGAATTGTCAAACAAGGAGAAATCAGATTATTACTCTCTTGATGCTAGTGATTGCCAAGGGAAGGTACATGAAAACCTTCTAAAGGGAAGTTACTCAATCTTACCACACAGCAAACATCTTTCAGGAGATAGTCTTGAAGAAGAAGTCTCTCTGACAGAAAGTTTGGGTCAAGATATCTCAGTAACAGAAAGTTTAGACCAAGCTGATTCTCTTGTTGAAAGTGGGGTTTTCCCTTATGGTATTAGTGAAACAGAATGTGAATCATTATGCAGTAGTCAGATCCTTTTTGATGATAATCTCAGTAAACTTGAAGAAAATGTTTCTCATGTTGACTCGGATGAAACTGTTGACAAGGCTGAAAAAGTTGTGCCCACTTCTGGAAAGGACAAAAAGAAACACTCCAAAAAGCAAAGCAAGAAAAGGAGTAAACATGATAAAAAACACATGAAAAATACAGATGATGGAGAGGTTGAAAACAAGAACTTGAGGCCTAACTATTTTGTTGGCATCCAGATATCCAATCCTGATGTGAGTTTTATGACAAACATTTGTATTTTTGATGCTTTTCATAATCTATGAATTTTGTACATCTATACACTCAGCTGCTGTAAACATTACAGTTATTAAACATCTTCGTACACTGTGTTAAAAACTTAGTAACAGTGCTTGAAATATTTATTGAGGAATTCTGCAATGTTGGTTTATTTTTTGTTTAAGTGAAGCAGATACCATTCCCTTGCATTGAAAAATTGGAAAAATTTGGTTGAGAGATGTAAAAGGAGAAAAATTATAATAAAAAAAAATCTATTTTTAGACTAGATGAGGTGAACAAAAAATGTAAAGGCATATAGGAAAATGGTTGTAGATTTTCATTCAAGGGAAGTCCCATAGCTTTCAGTTTAAAATATAAAATTCTTCATTCCATCCACATCACTCGAACAGCTCAAACTTAAATGCCAGAGATGTAGCTTTTCATGAATATATTATGAACGATGATCCTATCTTGACTTTTTTTTATCAAGACATCACCTTTGCAACATTAGATTTATATAAAAAAAAAATTGCCTTTTGCCTTTTAATGTCCATCCTTATTTAGAAAGGTTGAGCACACCCAAAAATGATTCACTACCAAAAAGATCCTTAGGCGTTCTCATGTTCAACAAGCCTGGACTTGAACATCATCTTGAACAGTTTTAAGACCACAGACAGGTTTTCTCCATAATGCAAATGAGTATTTCATATTTTTATGTAAATGAAAGCAACTCATACATACATACATATTCACCATTTCCCGTGTCAGTAAGGCAGCTTTAAGAACAGAGGACTGAGCCTTAGAGGGATAATCCTCATTTGGCCCCCTTCTTGGTTCCTTGTTTTGGAAAAGTAAAAACTGGGTTCTAGGGTAATTAAGAATAGATACAAGAATTGTGCATGTTTCCAAACCTTTAGTCACTGTACATTATCATAAATAGTCTTTATTCATATATTAACCATCACATTATAAATTCAAGGAGTATTAGCTTTACTGATATGGTCACCATTGCAGTTTTCTCTTAACAGATCCACAAATCAATTGTCAAGATTCAAGAAGATTTGGTCTCATTGGATGAATTCCTGGCCAAATCTTTTGTTGATGTTGCTACTTCTCACATCACTCTTCTTGTAGCTCACATAGACACGGAGGATTCACTCACAGTGTAAGTTTGATACACATTATTTGTTCTTGATGAGTTTAGTGAGTTTAATACTATATCTTGATGTGGATCATACGGTTGAGATTTTTGATGTCACTTGGTTTTTAGTAGACATACATTAAAGTATGAGTCTCTCTTCATCTTGTACATTTTCCCTGCATTTACAGTAAGGTAATATGCATTACAATTTTGGCACATTTGTGCATAGTGCTTCATTACAATACCTTGTTTCGTCTGTCACAATTGCTTTTCTTTTATAGTGCTTGTTCAGCCCTGGATGAGTGCAGTAGCAGGATGACAGACGATTTCAGTACCAATCCACTATTGCTGACATTCTCGGGAGTAAGCCACTTTTCGCATCAGGTCGGTTTTAGCTTTCATGGGTTTGAAACATGTTTGAATGGACTGTGGTATTTAAGTGTTATACCAGATGGAGATTGATATTTATTACCATACAGGAGGGTCTTAAGTTAGTCAGGTATGCAACCCTAGAACCCTCTCTGTTGGGGCTCCCACAGTTTTGAGACTAAGCTTCAAATGGGAGAAGAGTAAAGTGGGCCCCTTTGGACTGAGAAGGTCTTTGACAACACTGAACAGCACTCCTTTCCAGCCACTGACAACAGTGTGACCTCATCTAAGGTGATTTCTTGCTCATAGTTTTACCACTTGTTGTCAAAGCCTGTGAACACCAGAGGGTCCCAAAATTCACTGATATAAATAGGTGGCTATGAGTCTAATGAACAAGGAACATGATGCCTATTATGCCAAAATGATGAAGAAAGGGCTTTACAGTATTAAATTGGGTTTTCATAAATTATGAATGATACTTTTCATTTCAAGACCGATGAACATTGTAGTAGTTTTCTTGCCATGATTTACTTATATGAAAGTCTAAATACATATGTGATATATCAGATCAACCTCGAGGACCCCTTTATGTTTACACTGGAGCCTTTATTTATCCCCGATATCTTAGTATCAGAACAAGCAGCACTGCTGAAAACATATGCCTAATGATGAAGTGATGCAGTGATTCTGTGCCTGAAATATGCATATGCATAACTATGGATTACTTTGAGTGTTTCGTCATGAGAAATAGAAACAAAACCTAGCAATAAGACATTACAGTGCATGTTACTTATGCAGCTGAACTTTACTGGTAGTGTATTACATCTGTCCTGCAGGTTTTATATGCATGCTTGGTAGAAGATGAGCACTACCTTCGGCTGATGAACCTTGCAGAGACTGTGCGGCAAGTGTTTTTAGAGAAGGGTGTGTGTATGCCAGACACGAAAGTTTTGCATCCTCACCTCACAATAGCAAAGATATCTAAGGCCCCACGTATAAAAGGCAAGGTTAGTTTCTCCAGTTTTGTTTCAGTTAGTGTAGTGCCCAGTTTTTCAATAATGCTAGTTGTACTAGCCCTTTAGTTGAATTCATACTGTTTAGCCTACAAATATATTGATTAGATTTTAGAATAGTAGAATCAGGTGTAACAAGTGTCTTTGTTTAAGTCTCTTTTATTGGAAAAGACAAGGATATAGCTTGGAAACTTGTCAGAGGTTATTTGAATGTATAACAGATAAAAGTGGAACAAATTGTTTGTGCCTAAGGATATTCTTTATTCACATTGTTTGTGAAGTACCCATACAGCAGCCTTAGTGCATTCACTTCTGTAAGATTTTTAATTTTTACCTAGACATTAATTCTCTGCTGGAATATCATTTAATATTTATATTTGGATAATGTTTGATTACATTCCTCCTTGAAAAGTCAAATTCTTTTTCTCATGTGTTCTCCTACGTCTTGCTAAATAGTAAATAGAATATCTTTGAGCCTATTTAATTTAGTCTATCAAAAAGTGTCTATATCCTAAAGTTTTGTTTCTGATCAACTTGCTTTATATAAGCAAGTTTAATTAATATCATCCATGATGAAATTATGACTCATATTTCAAGTTTGGAACTTTGAATTTTAATAAATACTTTTACAAATCACACAGGATTATTCAGATTTTTTAAGATCACTCCTCTAATTGACTCAGCAAGCTTGAATGTGGAGCTAAATTGCACATTTGTATATGAAGCCATGTGAATATCCAAGGTTGTTAATTTCAACAGCCTTCAGCTTAGATTTGTAGATGGAGCAGACATGCACATACATCATGAACTTTAGTATCTAACGATTTACTGTTAAATCACACTTGATTTGACTAAGATTATCTTTCTCTGCTAAGATGCCCGAAGGATAGTTACATCTTTCCACATGTTTCTTAACATCCAACACTATCCAGCATGCTGTTAACTATCGTGGAGCATAACTCAGGCTTAACGTTATGAGGAAGAAAAGTTGATATAAGTTCCACTGACAAATTTTAGCAATATTAAAGTTTTGGTTGCTATAAAGAAATCCATTTTGTTGTTCTTGTTGGTTTATGTTTCTGACATTTCTGTCTATGCTATTGTAAGTAAATGCATAAAATAAGCCATGAATGGATTTTTTTTTTTTTTTTTTTTTTTTTTTTTTTTTTTAGCGAACTCCACGGAAGATTGACCCCTCATGCTACAAAAAACATCTACAAGTTCATTTTGGCTGTCAGATTGTGTGTGGCTTACAGCTGTTGGCTATGAACAAACCTAAAGACAAGAAACGTTATTATTATAGTTCAAAGGAATTTCTGTTTGGTAAGTAATAATACGTTTACAAAGTATAAAATAACACCAGTTACTTGTATCTATGTATCTTCTTGTATTTAATAAGTTCTTGATGGTACAGAAAGTAAGGTAATTCTGAAATTGTCACTCCAAATACAGTGGTTCCCACTTGTCTGCATATTTAGTGTTTATCTCTTTTGTCCACATTCTCAGAAATATTAGGTTCTGGCATTGAGATTTAACCTCATTAAGGAAGAGTTGCTACAAAAAGATCCTATACTTTACTATACAGCAATTAACTTACCTATGCATGTTATGTGTGTTTTGGCCTTCGAGAAATTTCATTCCTGTTTCAGCTGTGTTGGAAAGAAAAGGAAAATCAAAAGGAAACAGAAAACATGTTCTTCATCTTATGGATGTATACAGATTTTCCATGTACTTTCAAAGTGACCTTAAGAACTCATTTATCCCCTTTCAGATGTCAAGTGTAAGGAAAACACAGATCACTCAGAGTGCTGCTTTCCTAGAAGACCTCTATTATTTACGCAACTCTCAAAAAAACACAAGCGCTCATTTTCTACATCATCAGCACCACCAGAGTCACCACAGGGCTGGCTGCTACCCACAGTTGGGGTAATGACAGCACTTGCTGCTGCTGTGGTGTTAGGCTTCATTGTGGTCAAATATCGCAGTAAATTTTAATATGATTTTGCCCAGTCTTTGGATACTTCACAAGATTGGAACTTTCATCAGGTATATCAGTGATTAACATTACCATAAGTTAAAAGCCTGTACCATTATCAGGTTTTTCGTTTGAAGTTTAGGAGCTTTGGTTGTTATGTATTGTTTATAGACTGTGTATAGTTATTTGAATAAATTGTAAGTTTACAATAAATACTGAACTGTTTACTGAAAACAGTTAAGATTTAGGAAGATAAAATTCAAAATTGTATGTATGACTTTTTTTAGGTGATTGATAACCCTCATCATCCTTTTTGCTGTTCATTAATGAAAGTAAATAATTTTGTAGCTAAAGGAATTTTTTGAAAGTACAAAAGTAAAAAATGGTAGTAGATTTCTCTTATGAATGTAGTACCATTTCGTTATAATATGACCCAACGCTGTTTTAAAATTACCAGTCTTATGCCAAGACTATGTTCAATCTTTACCTCAGTTTTGCAAAAAGCATGGAATAACAGATTCCAGGTAATGAAGTGTGAGGAAGATGTAAAAATTATTTTGTTACAGCTTAAACTATCTAGTGTCCCTAGTTATAAAAGCCATCATCATTAGCTGAAGATATTTAATAATACTTCCAATATTTTGCATTTTTTACAATAAACGTTCACAAATCAGGCATAATAGGAGACTCTCTGAATAGCCTTTGAGAGAGTGTGGAAAGCCAGTGAATGCATGTAAATATAGATTAGAATGATGTGATTGTTAAAATAGCTTGTTGGACTGCATTATATCAAAAACTATGAAGCAGTGAGAGATAGTAGGTCTGATGTGAAATATGAAGCTGAAGTGGGTGCTTTGATGCATGAGGATAATTAACAGTCTTCAGTCATATCAACTAACAAGAATAAAGTTACAGAATTTACTTTAAATCCTACTTACTACCATGTATGTTTGAGGCAGGTAATATATTCAGAATCTTCCTCAGCTTTTTGTTCCATCTATATTTTCTTACATTCGAGAGTAGGAAATTTCTTAATACTTCACAAAACATGTACAGAAGCATTTTGACTGTGGATATGACTCATCCATCTGCACAGTAGAAAGAAATGTAAATAATATAGATGAAAATGTCATATTGGATTCAAAGAACAAAAAAGGAGTAGGAACAACTGGTAGGTACACACCTTCAAGGAAAGAAGGGCAAGCATAACCAATCTTGTACACTAAAGTGACAGAGTATGCTCCGTCTTAGATAAAAAAGAGGGATGGGTAGGCTGTGTTCATGGATGCTAAAAAGCCAATGACACTATCATATTAGATGTTGGTAAACAAGATAGAGACAGGCAGGAATAAGGATGCAGTAAGAGGTATATCCTTGAAGGGGGCTGGGGTTACAAACTGTGTGCCTAAGGGCTCGGTCATAGGCCTGCCACTATTCTTGATATATATAAATTATATGTCTGATGTACTCAAATCATACCAAAACATGTTTGCAAACGACGTTCGTCATGAGAGAGGTAAGGAGTGGCGATAATTTCATCAGCTTACTGGCAGACCTGAATAAACTCCAAGTTTTTTGAGTAAATGGATGGCGAGATTCAGTCCGAGTAAGTGTAAGGTAATGAAGATGGGAGAGAGTGAAAGAAGGCCTCAGCATGGTTTTTAACTAGTGGGAAATGAATTCCAGGAATATGCATGCAAGTAAGAGACCTAAGGGATGCCAATGCCTGATCAGTCAACAGAGTTGCACATGAGAATTTTGAAAGAGGTAGACTGACAGTTGGCATGTAAAAGAACATCATATAAGTGTATGATAAGGACATGTTCAGTATATTATTCACTACATACATAACGCTAAAACAGGATTATGATTCACTTGTCATGGTACCTAAAGAAGCATTAAGATCTGATTGAAAGGGGACATAGAAAATTCAGTAAGTTTGTAGCTGAATTAAGAGGACCAAGGGCTACAAAGCTGCTCACCATCATGGAGGCAAGGAGAGAGAGGAGCCCTTATAACAGCCCTTAAGTTTCTAAATCAGCAGGACGATAATGACACTGAACAGTTTTTCAAGAGATGCAGTACTATGTAACCAGAGGCCATGGCAAAAAAGCTAGGCACAAAAAAAGTTAGCTAGGATGTTAAAAAGTAATGGCTTAGGGTGTTGATAAGGCTAACCATGGAGAGTGAACGCCGGCAGTCTACAGAGGTTTAAAGAGCTAATTGACGGCACAGAAAGTTCAGATGGGGACACCACGAGTATAGTAGAACTCCCTCTTCTTACTTTACAAATAATTACGTACGAAAGAGATAAGGCCCTACAAGTGTAGAACTCCTTCCATGTACTGCACAAATTGGCAATTCAAACACACACACACACACTCAAGCAAAAAAAATCCAGAGGCATATTGAAAAATTAGGTAATTACACACAAAGCTACCAATTGCGCATATAAAAAGTGCTACGCAATGATAAGAGTAAAATTGACTAGAGAGTGAAGAGTTGAGTAAAGTAGTAGGCATGAGGAAATTATGGGAGCAGTGTGAAAAATACTGAATCGGCAACTAAGAGGTGACGATCACTTACAGCATAGTTTATTGAATATGCAAGTGCATCTGTGTAAAGGTGTGAGTGTGCGTTTTAGAAAACATATCTGTCGGTCAGTATGTGCCATGTTCATATAAGACTAACTGTTAGAAAGTCTTCCATTAACCCTACAAAGCGCAGTCCACTACAATAAAACAGCAAACAATACTCTCAAGCTATATCTCACTATAGAGCAAATTTCCATTCAAACAATTACTCATAAGTGACTACAGTTAACATAATACGAGTCTAAGCCCATACATGCTTCCATTGCGTGTGGTACGGCTTGGCAACTTACCATAACGGAGTATAGTTCCTAGGAGCCCCAACAGAGGGCATTATGATACGACGAATTCTGTTATAGTACATTGGTGCAGGAGTCTTCCATTGTAATTCACAGTCGTTCTATCAAACATTTCTGCACTTTATGTGGGTGTGTTTCGGGACACAAAGCTCCTCCGAACCTAATTATACAATTTACCGAAAAGTTTAATCGTAAGGGAATACCACAAGTCCTTATACCAAATACTGCGGTACATTAAAACATTGTCACATGTCTCCCGAATTATACCTGTATCTGGCCGCAGACCAGATCTCCAAAGTTATAATCTAGTTAGCTCAAAGCTATAATACAAAATACGTTAGATATTACAATAAGGCCAAGCCAGACAACTTTCCAAAACTATACGAGGGCAAGAAATAGTCATGGGGAAAGGAAGTAACCAAAGATTCCTACACCGACTTTTTTTTTTAGATTAGATGCTCTTGTCACGGATTAAAGTCCACACCGAAGTCTGGCCTTAACTGAAATGTGAATAAGATTCCGTTGAACAAGACATACGATAGGAGCTAGTAAGAATGCACTTAATGAATATTAGTGAGATTTGTCATCAGGACCGCTCGATCTGTAAATTTCCGGTGTAGTCCCGATACGAGACACTGCTCTTCACGCGTCGCACGTCCTCAACGTGCATCAACCGGTAATCGTCCAGCAGGGAGATGTACACCACCGTCCAGCCCGGCGGATGGGCCTTAGTCCCACGGACTGACAGCGGAAGGGAGGTCAAGGCGGAGAACGTGCTTGCCAACGCGTAGGAAATCGTCCTGCCGAAGTCGTCTAAGATCTGTACTCTGGTGGTGTTGTAGTTCGAGTTTGTGCGGACAAAGTGGTCGAGGTCGTTAGGGTCTGGGGGAGGCACCTCGCGGCCAAAGAACCTGATGGTACTGCGCATCGGCAGCAACGTCTGGGACACGTTGTACAGCTTGCCGTAATCCCACACAATATACTGACCGTGGTACTGGGAGGTGACCACATGTTGTGCCGCTACCTTCCGGTGCTCTATGTACCGCTTGAACAGCACATCCACCTCAGTCTGAAGCACAGGCTCCAGTTCTGTATCACGCCTCCACCTTGCCAGGGCTCCCGTGTAGGTCCAGCCCGCAACGTCCCATAAGGCCCAGTTCCCCTGGGAACTCAGCACATACTCTCCGTAATAATTGAAATTACACTGGAAAAACAAGCGAGTCGGGCAGCGGTAGAGGAGGATGGGTCTAGCCTGCGTCTCATTGTAGAGGGCCACAACGTCATTCATCAGCACTACAGTGAACCAGGTGAAGTGCTTGTCTGACAGGGTCACCCTATGTTTACTGACCCGGCTCTCCCTCAGCTTGATCCCCAGCAGGTGCAGCTCAAGCTCGTTCTCGACAGCACCGAAATGAATGTCAACGGAGTTCTCCTTCAGGGTCTGCAGGTGGTCATTGTAGAGCGCTATGCGGGCACTAGGGCCGCCGGCTTTCACGCCGAAGAAGAACGTCTTGGTGAAGTACAGAGGCATGCGGTACCGCGGGCTTGGGACGCCGTTGGCCTCCGTCCAGATGTAGGGGATCGCCGCCTCGCCGGACTCCACCAGGCCCTCCTACAGGTTCCCCTCCTCCGTGCCCACCACAAACCAGTACAAGAGCGACAACAAAACGACGTTCCTGAGCAACTTCAGTTTCTGCCACAAGGAAGGGTGGACGCCCTAAAGCAAGATGTTGAAAATATGCAGCATTAATTTGAGCCTGGTGAACGTATATCTGAATAACAAGCTGTGAAGAAGTTGGATACCAGCGAGAGATTTGATGGACTGAAGAGCTGTCAGAGATGTGACCACGTCTGCTGGCGTGCAAGCTTAGATGGGTGGAAAGGTCCATATCTGATGCATGTAATAATGAGAATAAAAGAAGGAAAATTACATTGCAACACTGTCCGCGTTGTCTTGATGTTGTGAGTGAGTGGTGTCATGACACATCAAAGACAACAAAGATAATGGGATCTGAAGTAAATCTTTAAAATTTGCAGACTATTCTAAGCGGGGAAATGAGGCTAAAACAGATTTAGCTACACCTGAAGGCTAACACAAACAATCAGCTTGCTTGAAAGTGATATATGGGGGATAGATTTTTCCTGACCAACAGTACCTTTTTAATTTCTTTTTTAGCAAACATCACGACTGTTACTCCCTAGACACACAATGTGGCAGACTTATGGTGTGAGTAAAATGATAAAAAGTTAGGAACTTTCTTTTATTTACAGAAATATCCAGTACTGTGTGCAAGACTTACAATAGATTATTGCAGTGGTTCACTCAAGGTATGGACCTTGAACATACAGCATATAACTTAATTTCAGATGAATAAATAGTGTATATCTATCATGAAACAGCATCTAATACTGAACGGATAGAAAAATAAAAGTTTTAAGAAGAACTTTCATCCACACACAACTGTAAACTGTGTTGGATACCACAAGGAGACGAATCCCAGCCTATCCATCGGTCACCAATATTGAAACAGACCTTTTAGAATGTTTAATGTCCTTGAACATTATCTTGTGTATCGGAAATGGTGAATAAACATTCAAGTAAACATTATACCACACCTGGTCGCTACCATTCACATACTGCAGCAAATATGGGAACTTGGAGCAACTCTGGCCTCATTAATGACACCGGTGGAGATGATAAGTACATCTGTACTGTACTCCTTTGCTACAAGTTCCAGTGCAGGTGTACATGTACGTGTCAGAAGACAGACGTACACCAGTGCTAGTACATACGTACTTAAATCCATGTACACCAAAAGTAGGGCATCTACGGTTATGTACACATTATGTGCACATTTTCAAACAACTGGTCCTGTGCATCAGTACTATAGCCCACGTACAACCAGTTGTACAGCATACAATCAGCTATGGAGTACTGTATTACAATGGTATGCATCATACAATTAGCAGCTATCAGCACCTTGTGACATCCTGGCAAGCTGTTCCTTCACTGTAGATATGAACAGTGACATCTCTAAATCACAGTTGTTTCACTTGTAATCCTCACTCTGGCCTCAGTGTAAGCTTATTTGCTTGAAAGTTCGGTAATGAAAGACCTTAAGTTCCCTTTCATTCATCAATTCAGTATTACTTTCTACCGTAAGTTCAGTCATGCATTTCCTTCCACTTGCATGTGGTGTTTGATCTTTACAACACGATTTGCACTGAACATGCACTTTTGAACTTAATTCCACCAAGTTCACTGACCGACCTGGTAAGTCCGATGCCCGGCTTGTCTTTATCAAGTTCCTTTTCGAGCTTTTCTCCGTCACTTTGTAAGTTCATTGCTTTAGAGCTGTGTTCGTATTTCCAGAATTTAATTTAAACTCGAACGTCTTCCACACGTAATGCCCTATAATAATAAATGATCTCCAAGTGTATCAGTCCATCACATGTTTGCTCTCTACTCGACCTTTCTTTAAAGGTCGTTGTTACAGCTTCATTTACAGAATTCATTGCAAGATTTCCGAGGTTCACCTGTAAATATTGGGTAGTACAATCACCTGTAAATTCAGTGATGTATCATCACTTGTAAATACGGTTCAGGACCGTGTCCTATGGTGTACCATCACTTGGAAATGCAATTTGCAACGTAGAACATAATTTTATTATTAGGGCGAATGCAGTTCCAAGGTTTAATTGTTTAATTAAACCCCAAACCACGAACTGTCATTTCGAAGCAGAACCAAAGGATTTGAGTTCATAGTTTTGCTCTCACCAAGCATATATATACATATATATATATATATATATATATATATATATATATATATATATATATATATATATATATATAT
>JAYMFT010025333.1:0-16245 GCA_038088735.1 Panulirus argus
CCAGTCACGGACAAAAGTCCACATCAAGGCCGGGCCCTAATTGAAATATAGAGAGAGTTGAGAAATTGGGATAAACACAAATAAGATCCCCAGAATACGATTCATCCCAAGGATTCAGAAAAAGCTCTTAGGATACAGGAGACCCTAATGATCCAACAGACCTCAAGGATGCAAAGACCCCCTCAGTCAATAACAGATATACGAACAAGCACGGCCTAAGGACAATTTGTCAAGGAATCTAGAGATGAGAGATTCCACGAGAGTCCCAGGTCCTGCAGAGCCTTCTAGCGTCAACCAGAATGCACTAGGGTCATTAAGCTCCCTAAGAACTAGGAGAACCCAAATTCCACAAAAATCCAAAGTAAAAATCCACTAAACCCCATGAAGACCCGCAGAATTCATCGCCAGTCACTAGTTCATCAACAACCAGACTCTCCCAGGACAAGGTCAACAAAAATCTTTAAGCCCTCCTGAGATCCACCTAAAACCTCTGAAATGCAATTCAGGTACACTAAAACACGACCTGATATGCCCGGAATCCATCCTGAAGGTCCTCATAACTCACCATCAAGATCTCCCAAACTCCTCAGACCGCAAGGAAACCACCCATGATCCAATTAAATTTCTACAGCGCAATAAAACCCAGAACACGTCTCTAAATCCAGAAACTGAATCATAACTCTTATCAAAAGCAAAGAAGACTTAAACACTAGACTTCCAGGAAACAACACACCGCTATTGCCTATTGCCGTGTCTGGCTGCCCACGCTGCCTCCCCAGACGTTGCCTCCTTTACCAAATAATCCAGTCTATGGAGATCCTATGTTCATTAATTATGACGAGCTGCAAGCCCGTCAAAAGTTTATCTAAGAAGTTACCGCGCGTTCCAGATAAGTTATCATATGTTCCAGACCAGTTGTGACGAGTTCCAAACGAGCTACGACATATTTTCATAAGTTAAGCCGTGTTCCAGATGAGTTACGACGCGTTCCAGATGAGCAACGACATATTCCAGAAAAGTCAAGTATTTCAGAAGTTACCCCGCCTTTGTATTGAGTTACGAAGTGTTCCACGTGCTCCAGATGATATACTATGTGTTTCAGACATTTTACATAACGTGATAGACTGGCTATGTAATATATCAAGGACTAGAAAAGGAGTGTTGAGGACGAGTTAAAGCAAGGGTCAGGAAGGGTTACCTTTACTCGGCTACGCTATATATATATATATATATATATATATATATATATATATATATATATATAGTGTTCTAGACGAAACATAGTTAGATGTAACTGCCACTTCGTAATTGCCTGTTTTGCTGTACGGGGAGGTAGTTCCACACCCGTAGGGCCGCATCTCTTGAACATTTTCTGCTATCATATAACGCTCAAAACTTTAGTATAGTGTCCACATTTACTATTTCCTCACTCAGTTTATTCCATTCATCCACTGTTCATACAGTAAAAGTACTTCTTTAGATCCTTTCGAAGGAGTTCCTTGCTTAATTTCTTGGTATGATCTGTGGTTGTTCTACACTTGCATCTTTCGAAGATCTGTTCACTGTTTACGTCATTAAATGGTTGCGATCAGGTCACACTTTATCCTTCTCTCTTCGATGGTAGACGAACATAATTACTCTGATTTGATTTTGATGTAGAAACATGAGTTCGAGACGTTTTGAAAATACTTGTAAAACTTTGGAGAGATAATTCATCCAGAATACACCAAGCAAATAATATCTAAAATGATATGACGCAGGTTCTCCTCCAGCAATATCTAAAACATCATTTTTCTTCCTTTTTTGATGTACTGAATATCCTGCTACAATGCGCCTCTCTTCGTACACGCGCCATTGACTGCTGAATTCGTTTCCCGTTTTCGAGTAATAGTTTTCTTTTTCGAGATGTGCAGACGTAACTTTACATTTCCTCATCCCGTTCTTTAAAACATCGTCATTAAACGTGAAATGTTTATGCACAACCGCCTCCTATCGACTCGCCTTTGTTACCAAGACTACGTTGTTGACAGGTTTAGAAGACGAGGAACCGGCCTTTCTCTTATACAAGGAACTCGTCAATAGGACGGCCCACAAGGAGAATATATATATATATATATATATATATATATATATATATATATATATATGTGTGTGTGTGTGTGTGTGTGTGTGTTCGTGTGTGTGAACCATTTAATCCCCTGTCTTTGTGTATCTAAGATGTTTTACTTTGTTGCTCTGACCATTGTCTTTCAACTTAGATTATCGTTTTCCATCAAACTGCGCAATTACTAAAGGAAACATTTGTTTGAAAGCAATTCAACTTGGATATTCATCATCAAAATGGTGATAATTCTGCAACAAGAGTCGTCCTCCTAATGATTCACAGTCTCTGTCAAATATACTGGGAAGTGTAATATGTTTCTGTACAACATAATTATATCTTTAATGGTATTGATGAGAATATTGCCAGAAAAAAAGTTATAAGTAAGAGGAACCTCTGAAATGCTGTTCTATAAAGAAGATACTGTGGCTGCAGAACTTCGTGACAGAAGCTGGGAACTGCAAAAAGAGGATTCGATTTTTCTTCTCACCAAAAGTAAACCAGCAGAACTAGTTTTTGAAGGTAAGGTGAGAGTGCTCAGAAGGATTGTGAGAGGTTGTCGTGGGTTAAGAGTATCAAACACGGAAAGTTGTGAAGACAGTACAGTAGTCCCTTTTGAAGTTAAAAGTGCTTCCAGATTTAAATTGTTAATGTAATTTGAAACAACGGCTGATGTGAGAATACATACGATTTCTAGCTATGTATAGTTAGTAAAACTGCCACTGATATTGATGTACCTGAAGGAGAGCTTACGAGTGACGGGGACTGCGGGGAAGACTATGAGAGTCTGTTGAACTAACAGAGGACGTCATGAGGAGTAGTTCAGTCCACATTGACGGAGTGGTCCTTGGGTAAACAACGCCATAGTAAAGATTAGCGACGCCTGCAGTCCTTCTGTTTTACTGAGAAGAGGATGAGCCAGGAATGTCCTCACCTACCTACGAGTACCTACGAAGAAATCTGGCTGAAAGACCAGGCTAGCGCGTGGCGCTCTCCGCTTGTCTTGCTAGATAAATGTGCCTAATACTGTTTCTGTCAGCCGTTACTCCTTTCAAGTAATCATGGATTCGAGGTTCATTTGGGACTGACTTCAGCCATGAGTCTAAACTTCATTTAAATGTTTCCTTTGTCACTACTTCCGCTGGCTGTGTATTTCTCCTGGTTTTACACAAAATGATCTTTCAAGCTTATTCGCAGGACATCCGAACGCTTTCGTCTGATATCTTTCCAATACGTTTTCAAGAGTAACTCCCGATTTGATAATATTGATTCTTCCTTGCTGAGACTCTTTCAGATTCAAAATGTTATTGTTAATGCCTTCTCTTTGCTGCCAGGCATATTCTTTTCTCCAGATTATAAAGCTTAAATTTTTTCAACCTCTCGTGGTATCTCTTATGCTCCTGGCCAGTAATTTTTGCTTGTGAACCGTTCTTTATTCTTTTTACCTTGTTTATTTCCATCTTTAAAACTGGTGGCTACATAACACAACAGTATTCTATTTTCATTATTACATATGCTGAACATATCAATTGTCAGTTTTCTGCCTCTTACTGAGAAAGTTCTGATTTATCATACCACTCATTACTCGGCTCGAATGCACTAGCTTATAAATTTGGTCAGTCAATCTCGGCTCGAATGCACTAGCTTATAAATTTGGTCAGTCAATTTAACTCTTTCATCTATGGTACACTTCAGGCTTGGACAGTTTCCTCGCTTCGTTTCCTCCCCTGTAGGGTCTTTGTAGGAAGGTGCTGATATGCTGTATATATTTCCGTGACTCATTTGTTCATATTTTTCATCAAATTCCATTAGATTTTCTTCCGGCCATTTGTATATAATATCCTGGTCCTTTTCTAACGGAGATATTGGAAGTTAGATTGTGCCGAGGGGTTTGTACGGCAGAGTGAAGTGCCCACTGAAAGTACTGACGAAGCTCTAAGACGACGTGGGCGGCACAGGGGACGACACGCGTTGTGTAAACGACAAGAAGGATGTTTACGAGCGAGGGGAAGGGTGGAAAGGGAACAAGGTTAAGGCTGAAGGGTAGGGTGAGGCAAGGGCCAAAGACGAGACAGAAGGATGAAGTATAGGGAAGGAAGGGTGGAGATGGAGCTAGGGTGAGGAGGAAGGCTAGGATGAGGAGAAGGGAGGGAATGGTAGAGATGGAACCATGGTGAGGGAGCAGTGTATGTGGGTCAGAGGAGCATTTTCAAAAGAACTGGGGATGGTGGTGATCCTACCATGGTCACCCCATTGGACCATGGGAGAGGGAGTACTGCACCAGGTCACGTGCGGAACTCAGAAGCAAATGTTAAAGACGCACGCCACTCCTGAGCCTTGTATGACCTTACCTGGCCTGACTGTAGGTACTGTAACCTGCCAACATATATTCTAGCTTGTTATTCTTTATTCTATCTTCGTGTTAACCATCTTAATATGTACACAATCATCTTAACATGAAAGGAAATGTTATAACCATATTTCTCAACATCTGTACTCTCAAATCTCCAACCAAGATTCCGCTCCAAAAGTTTCATTTGCTAAATAGGTAAATTAATCTAATTTGCAGCTCCAAGTGTTCACAAGGGCTATTTGCAATTAATGTTAACTTCGCCCATAAAACAGGTAATTAGACAAGCTGCGTTGCACGGGTTGGCTGGGGTCTAGCAGGAGGAAGACAGGCCATTACGATTCCTTGGCAGTGGGCACCAGTTACCATCACGTTCATGTGAGTGGCTGTGAAAGGTGTGACTGGCCTCTTGGTGGTACTGATGTGAGTAGGAGCGGGAAGTGTGACTGCCCTCTGACTGGTGGTACTGGTGGCAGTGAGATTGAGAGGTCTGAACGGTGCTAGTGATGAGAGTTGCAGTAAGAGGTCTGGCTGGCCTCTGACTGGTGCTACTGGTGAGAGAGGGTGTGAGGTGGTCCGACTGGCCTCTTACTGGTGGTACTGGCGAAGATGGCTGTTGACACAGCACGTGACTGGATTTCAGCGATGAGTGTTTCATGTACAACATCCAGGATGATGATGATGATGATGACACTTGTGCACTACGGTGCAACCACTGAGTGCCAGGTACGTTCCTTGAGCAAGACGGTACGAACCTTGAGCTCAATGTTATGCCCAATGAGTACAACGGTACGATTCTTGTGCACGACAGTACGATGTTTGAACACAAAGGTTCGACCCTTGAGCAAGACGGTACGATCCTGGAGTGCGAAATCTCAGCTCCTAAGCACGACGGATCCTTAAGCACTACAGCGCGACCCTTAAACACAACGGTACGATCCTTAAAGCACAACGTTACGACCCACGAGCACGACTTTGTGACCCTTAATGACGAAGGTAAGACCCTTGAGCATGAAGGTGCAATCCTGAAGGACCACGGTACGACCCTTAGGTATGCTGTCCGGACAATTACGGGTCAGGTCGAAGATCGAGGCCATCATATGCAAGGGTCGAACCATACTGCTCGTGGGTAGTCCCGCTGTGCTCAAGGAGTTACGAGGTTTCCCAGCGTCCTCGTCAACCATGCTACGCCGCCACTGGCAACGGTGGCTGTGGAGGTGCAGTTAGTGCCAGCGCCAGGATTAGCACGATCCCGAGAGCTTGTGTGCCCTAGAAGGAGGTCACTGCCGCTGACGCTGATGGGGTTCCGAACCACCTCGCTTTAATACCTCCCTCCACAACCGCGCCTGATGGTGTAACTTTGACTGAATATGGGAAGTCGTTTACCAAAAATATGGGGAGGTAAATACTGGAAAGAAAAAAAAAAATCCCTAAAAGATCGTTTAGCCACATAACTGTTCTTTCGCCATAAAAGTTAATGATACACAGCTTGTCATTGTGCCTTCCGTCGACTCCCAGTGGCTTCCACCAACAATGAGGCGATCATGAGGACATGAGGTGGTAGGGTTACTGACGCTGGTGTTTACCGGGCAGGAAGGAGCACCGTTAGTGGTACTCTGCCAGGCGAAGACGGTCGCACCAAACCCACGCAGATTCATCAACCTGGCCAGGGCCCTCCTGTCGCTGCTGCTTTCTCTAAAGTCGCTTCTTTTGTTGCCTTAGGTATGTCTATGGGGTAATCTTCCGTGTCTAACTTCTTTTCTTATATGATGAACAGAGAAGGTTTAGGAAACACAGGTGACACAGTGCTTAACTGAAAAAGCACAGATGATGTCCAGCTCAGGGCGAGCTGCTACTGCTGGTGAAAGATTAGGAATAGGAAAATGGGGCGAGGTGAGTTGATGTAAGGTGAGATGAGGGAGTCCATGTTACTACGGTGTTGGTGCTGGAGGAGAGGTGGCTGGGCGTCCCAGGTGCTCATGCCGGAGAGTTGGGTATGAGTCGTTGCGTAGCGCCAACGTGGGAGGAGGCTTTGCCGAGGTCCCAAGTTAGTAGGCGAACGCAAAAGTTTTGTGCTTTGTGCTGCAAGCGGTGTGACGCAGGAGGTCCCAAAGTTGAAGCTGCTGCAGGAGACGGGCGTTGGCGAAGTTTCATAGGTTTCCGGCAGAGGAAGCAGGAGTCATAGTAACTTGGAGCACCTAAGGAGGCCATGGGAAATGAGGCATCACAGAGCCACTGCCAGAGAATGACGAACCAAGAGCCGCATGGTAGACATTTCCAGGCGTTGGGCGGCATGTTGTCCAACAGTCAGTGGACCACCAAACTGACTGACTGCTACACCACAGGTACTCATGAGCCAGTCAAGCCGGCCACGCCGACAGCGTTAACTGTGTGAGTATGGCCGCCAGGTTTACTGCCGGTGGTCCCCTTGGGGATTAAGAGATCAGGTAAGGTTACTTCTCGTTCACATCGTGGTGAATGGATTACAAGAGTGGGTCAGCTATCGGTCAGACCGTGATATTAAGATTTCATTTTGACTACGTTGGCTTTTTGTACTGTGTGTGTGTGTGTGTGTGTGTGTGTGTGCGCGCGGGGGAGGGGGGAGAGGAGGCTGTCAGAGGAGTAGGTATGGCAAGAAAGCCATTACGGTGGGATTCTGGAGGTTTTCAGAGGATCGTTAACTGACTACAGTCTCAATGAGCTGATGGTGGGTGGTTTGAGGTGAGGTGTGATGAAGAGGGTAAGGTTCCCGCAGTGCTGGTTCAGGAGACGTTGTGAAATACGGGTCCCATGGAGCTTGTGCAAGAGCCGGAGGTGAGCCAGGTGTACCGAGATGCTAGAGCCGGAGAGTCGAGTGTAAGCCACTGCATAACGCCAACTCATGAGATGTCAGGATTGGTGAAGCAGGAGTCTCGTGAGAAACCTACATGGCCGCAATGTCTCGTGTAACTTCTGCAACAGGGAAGAGACTTTGCCGAGATCCTGAGTTTGAGGACGGTAGCCGACGTTTTGTGCTTTGTGTTGCAAGAGGTAAAACGCCAAAGGACCTAAGTTGAGGCTGCTGCAGGAGACAGGCATTGGCGATGTCCCATGGAGGTTCTGTTGGGTGGCGATGGCCTACGGGTGCTGATAGAGTAGACAGGAGATCGAACTACTGCCAAAGAAGGCCATGGGACATAAGGTAACACAGTGATGATCTAACAGACATATATGGTGGGCGTCTCTAGGTGTAGCATGCCTGGGTGTCCGAGGGCCAGTAGACTGCTAGACTTACTGATTTCATGAATCCGAGACTGCAGTACGGATATCTGCGAACCAGTCGATAGCGTAGTTTGGACATGGCCACCAGTTTAAGCTTCATAGACAGCAGTCCACACGTGCATATCAAGGCATTTAGATTACAACAGCAGGTTATGTGTCCATCAGGCCTTGGGAGTATGATTTCATCAGAACCATGTGGGTCTTTTATAGAGAGGGATCCTGCTGGTGGAGTAAATCATGGCTGCCGAAGGAAGCCGTAGAAGATTAGGAGCCACAGAGCTCCTGCAGGAGTATCAGATGAGGCAGGAGTCACACATGAACATTTCCAAACGGAAGGCGCCTAGATGTTCTGAAAAGATACCCGGAACCATCTTACTCTCTCCACGTCAGGACTGCTGGTCTTAATCTGTCTCATGTAAACAGGACTACCGGGCTAGACCCACCATTTTCTTCTTACAAGAACCATATACCTACTCAAACCTTGCTTATTACTATTACTTTTTTCACATAAGTACTTTTGTCAATTACTGTCCATTCAAACACTTATATCATCATGACAGAATCCGTCAAATCTATGGCCCCTAATCCCTGGCATCATGGGGTGCTAAGAATCTCCGGGTATTTGCCTGACTCTAATGCCAATGAGAGGGAGGGTTCTGGCAGTAGTAGTACCAGCCCCTCCCATGTCCCTTCCCTCCTGTTAGACCTTCCTCTTTTTTCTGTTCACTTTAACAACATTTGTGTCCCTTAAGGGTCTGTCCTGTCCCCTACACCTTTTCTCCTCCACAAATAATCCAATACACTCATACACTGACGATTCAACAATGTATTCATCCACATCCTTCAATTCTGCTCCCTCTTTTCTCACTCGATCTTCATCACGTCTTGACACGGCTTTCTCAATAAACTCAGACTTGGACAGGATATCTCAGTGAGGTAGATAAAATCTTGTTAAGTTTAATGCCTCCAAGACCCAGTTTCTACCCAACTCTCCATCGGAAACTCCTCACAACTCTCGTCTCTCCTTTGACGGTTCTGTAGTTCCACCTCCTGACTCAGTGAACATACTTGGTATTAAAATAACATCCACTCATTCTTGGGAACCCAACATTACAGGAATAGCTAAGTCTGCCTCTAAGAAACTGGGTGTCTTGTTTAGATGTTGGAACTTCTTTTCTGAACAGTTGCTCCGTTTATACAAGGAATTAATCGTCCTTGTATGGAATACTGCTCTCACATTTGGGCTGGTTCTAGCTCTGCATCATTACTTGACAGAATTGAGTCGAAGGCGGTCGGCCTTATAACTGTCCCAGGCTAACTTTCAAACTTTACCCATTTGCATTACGCCGCAGTGTTGGTTCATTCTCCCTCTTCTATAGGTATCACTTTGTTTTTTTGCTCCTGAGACCTCGTGTGCCTACACCTCTAACTAGATCATACAATATTTGGCAAGCTGCTGCGTCACATGATTATTGTGTGGCCATTGGCAACTCAAGGGTGATCCATTTCGATACTTGCTTCTTTCCTTACGCGTTGAAAGTTTGGAACTCTTTACCTTCTCATGTCTTTCCCAATAACTATGACCTGGCACATTTTAAAAGACAGGTTTTTTACTTTCTAAAAAATCCGTAAGTACTTTCCCTTGTCTTTTCCTTTTCTGTTTCATAATTCTCTCTATATATCAATAATGGCCCGGCCTTGATGTGGACTTTTGTCCGTGACTGGAGCCTTCAACATAAAAAAAAAATGATTGCTACTTCATTAAGTGACTGACTCAGGCGGATGATGAAAAGCCATTTAAGAGCCACTCAGGTAACCCACGCCACTGAGCTTTGATGGTATAGGAGTGGGAGGCACGTCATTATGGTAATAAGTTGGGTTCTTGGAAGATTATAGAGAATCGTTAACCGGTGAGGGTCTAGACGTAGGTGGCGTGTGGGTGAGCCTGGGTGAAGTGAAATAAAACAGGCAAGGTGCTCGTGGCATTGGTTCGAGATATGTGACGGGATGTGATGCTCCGCTGCGTTGGTGCAAGAGAAGAAGGTAAGGCAGGTGTACCGAAGTGCTGGCGCTGTTGAGTCGAGTACGAATGTGGCGCCAAAGTGGGAGACGTGAGGTGTGGTGAAGAGGAGTACTGCTGGAAAGCTACGGGGATTCCTGATCTCGTGGAGCTTCTGCAGGAGGAAAGAGGCTTTGCTGAGGTCCTGAGTTAGTGGGTGGTTGCTAAACTTTTGTCTTGTATGAAACGTGGCGCCGAAGGTCCCCAAAGTTGAGGTTGGTACAAGAGACGGGTATTGGGAATGTCCCATGGGGTTCCTGTCGGGTGTGAGACAGGAGCCACAGTAACTCGGAGCTACTGCCAAGGAAGGCTGACATATCTGAATCATCACAGACCCCTAGCACTAACAAATGAGCTGCGACACACGATGGATATACCTAAGAATAGGACGCCTCAATGTCCGATAGTCCTCGGACGGCAAGCCTAACTGACTCCTTGAACCAAGACTGTAATACGGGCAGTTATGAGTAAGTCGGGTCAGCCAAGCCAACAGCGTTAACTGTGTGAGCGTAGCCGCCAAGTTCTTTGAAGTTGGTCCCCTTGGGAATTAAAGAGAACAGTCAAGGTCACACGTTCACAATTAGGCGACTAATTTACAAAAGCGGGTCAGGTGTCGGTCAGGCCGTGGGAGAATGTTCTCATTATGATCATTTTACGTGGGGTTCGTGTAATGACGCCGGAGGGGCTGCTACACATGAAAGAAAACGTGGGTATAGATCCTTGACTATATTACCACAAACAAATGTGGTGGTGAGGTGTGACCTATCCCCTTCCCCTCGCCAAACAAGGGACACCAGACTTGTGTTGGTGACGTGTGGTTCTTTCCCATAACCTGGTCAAACAAAGGACATTAACCCGTCGTGTGGTGGTGGGGGTAGTCCATTATCATATCCTGGTGAACAAGGAACATTAGACTGTTTTGTGTGGTGATGTGCAGCGTTATAAACCCACGATAATAACATAAGAGCATAAAGTTGGTGGCTAACGTGCAGTCAAGCAGCACTCGCTCCATTCAGCTTAAACCTTACAAATGTGGCTCTCTTTATATTCCGATATGACAGTAAATACAGACTACCGCTACATGTCTTTAGTAAGGATACATCTCTGTACCACGTCAGCCGTCATGTACGGCGTGGTTCCCAACTAGAGGTAACTGTACCACGTGAAAATCGTACATGGTGTCAGAAGTTCCAAACCAAAGTAAAAAGGAATAGCAAAAAAGAAAAAAAATCATGCTATGTTAGACATAATACTTTACACAGGTACGTCGTCATAAACGCAAAATTCATTCAGGTTCAAAGTATTCCACTGGAGTGAACTAACGTCCTAGATGTCAGACGGTGCACAAAGTGGAGGGAAAACAGGTTAGTTCAACAGTCACAAAAAGAAAGAGGGTTGGGAACCACTGGACTGTAAAGGATCTGCGGCCACTTCAGGAGGATGCAACGGACCAGCTGCGGGAACAAACATCTGTCCACAGCTTACCATCGGACCCCATAAGGCTTCACACCATCGTATATATAAATAAAGCACCATGCTGTATGACGGTCTCATCAGCATGACGACTCATTACAACGACACATAATGACACATGACAGTTATGTCTTACTAAGCTAATACGACGATATGGTGCTCGACTACCTTGTCCTTAACACAGAATAAGATTACACACACACACACACACACACACACACACACACACACACACACAGAGCACAGTGAAAGACGAGCTCAGTTCGACTGCTATCTAGCAATGGATAAGTTACAGAAATCAGCGTATGAAGGGGACCTGGGAGGATACATTATCCCTAACCTATCGCCATAGCCCCAGCTTAGCGGAACAGTAGAAGAGACAAACTGTCTGCAGGCAAATATATTACAAATGCATTCAAGTTGTTCCTATCGCATACTATGCCAAATCTAGAATGTGCTCTTCAAGTTTGGTCACCACACTTACAGAGGCAGAAAAATCTGATAGAGAAAGTCCGAAGTGGCAACACAGACGGAAGCGAAAAGAAAGGGAGTTACAGGGACAGGCTAGAGACATTGAATTCGTTTACTATGGACGAAAGGAGAGTGGAGGACTTGATCCCAACCTATAACTTTCTATACGAATTTGATGACGTCAGTCGTAAATAGTTTTACGATAAATGCGGAGACGAAACAAACTTCGGCCATAAAATGAATCTAAGCAAGATACTTGTTAGAAGAGACGCCAATAAGTACTTTCAAATTATAAGAAAAGAGTGGTGAATGAATGGAATAAACTCAGTGAGGAAATTGTACATGTGAACAGCATACATAAGTTTAAAAAAATGTTTGAAAAAAAAAGAGTAAAACTCCCTCCCGTACGGTAAAAAGAGGTAATTATGAATAGGGAATAACAGCCGATGAGGGTTAGAAGCCACAGACATACCGTGCTAAGGACTTCAACTGTGTACGCTGGTCTGTGACCATCATACACAAGGCCTTATTGTGCTGCTGGCTACAGGTACGGTCATCGGACATCATTACGCCCTGGTATGTTGCATTCCTCCTCCGGTATATGACACCGCTGTGTATGTTTCTATCCGGTATACCAAACCGTATCTTATTTCTTCACTTTTCCCGTAACGGAGCACATGAAACTTACCTCCAGGCATGAGCAAGTTATAATCAGTGGCCCACACGATGACTTGATTTCTGCTTGATCGTACTTTCTCAGCGTCTTCTACTGATAACATTTTCTCAATTATTCCATTATCATCAGCAACGGATGATACGAACCTGAAGTTTGTAATAATGTCTACGTCAAGTATGAGAATGAGAAACAGCAGAGGTGCAAATACACTTCCTTGGAGAACAGAAGTTCTTACCGTGGAGAGACTGGGGACTGCCTGATTTGTGCACCTTGAGGACCAGGCCACAAATGTGAGAGGCTTTGGGTCAGCGTGTGCATCACATCAGCATTTTGTACATATGTTCTCTAGTGCCTCTAAGATGTAGCGCGAGAGGCATGATCTTCCAGCCCTGAAATCACGTTGTCCTGGTTTATATAAGAGTTTCTAGTTAAATGATCTCGCTAAACCTCATGCTCTCGAAAATTTCACTAATGCGTGATGCTAGTGTTGACGGTGGGTAATACTGCTAGAACTTCTCTGCTTCCTCCTTTACGGAGCGGGACGATGTGGCTGTTTCAGAATCTATTTTCATATTCCCAGACATTATGAAACCGACTCAAGTGACAAAAATTTCTCAGACAACAAAACAAAGCAGTTCTGAAAAAACTACAGCATAACATCATCAAACTGTTCGAGAGAGTCCTGAGACGGCTGTACCTCAGCCGATGATATATGATCATAAGACCACAGAACTGGGTCATCATCAGAAAACAAGGTACGTTAACAACCCCCACGCGAAAGGGAAAACCGCAGGAAAAGGGAAAAGGAGGAAGGGAGTCAGGCAGTACGTGATGAGGTGGCCGACGTGGAGAGGCTACTGCTATACTTGGTGGGGTGGAGGAGGGTGGGGTATGGAGGGAGGGAGGGAGGGAGGGAGGGAGGGAGAGAGAGAGAGAGAGAGAGAGGAGGGAAGTGTCTGGCGTCCCTCAAGGAGTAGTGTCCTACCTCGTTTGGGGTCCTCCCGCGGGAGGGGCGGGAGGGCAGTGTTGTGGTGCTGCGGCAGGCCCAGGTGACCCGCAGCCGCGCCCGGGTACCAGGCCGCAGCCCAGCCCGCCGCCGCGGCTCCGCCGTTGAACATCCGCAGCTTGTCGTAGACGCTCTCTCCCCCGCTGGCGGCCACGCCGACGCCCGAGCTCTGCTCCTTCTGCGCCGCCAGGTTCCTCAGCACCCGGTTGATGGACGACACCTGCAGGAGGGGAGAAAAGAGACCAGTTGGCACCTGAGGGTCAGAGTCTCGTACCGTAAGGGGAAAGACATAAAGGGGAAAAAAATCGAGTCGATTATTAACAGTCTTAACTCGTGATTGTGAAAGTCCTCCTCCCTTCTTTGTTGACTTGCTCCTTCCCTCACCCTTCCCTTACCTTCTGGTATCATCACCCTTCTCTTACCTTACACAATTAGCACCCTCTTCTTACCTTACACTGTCATCACCCTTGTCTTACCTACTGCTGCCATCAGTCACTCTTTGCTCACCTCTAACCACTACTCTTTTTTCCTCCTTCTTCTACCGTCACCCTCTCTTCCCCTTCATCATCTATGCCCCCTTTCCCTGCTTCCAGTCAGAGAAGGGGGGCCTTTTATACGAGACATGAGCCCATGCCTGGAATAGAGCTAAAGAATCCGAGAACAACAGACATAGTATCTCCTACCGGGTCCTTCTCCTCCCACCTCCAGCATATACCCTCTACTCTCACTCCCTCTCCTCTCTCTCTCTCTCTCTCTCTCTCTCTCTCTAACCTCTGACCCTCTCCCTCCTCACTCTCCCTCCCTTCCCCTCTTGCCCCGTGTGTCTATAACCGAGCCCGACATTGTTAGACTAAGGCTTACGGGGGGCTGGCGACACGACCAATCTGCGCGGTTGCATGTTGACGAGGTGGAACAAGCCCCCCTCCCTCTGTCGGACCCCTGTCGGACCCCCGTCGCACCCCGCCGCCCGTCCTCCTGGTAGATTAATGGATTCACTCTTCCTCCGGTGTGGTTCGTGCTTCCACGCCTCGGTCCTGTGTTTAATGTCTGTTTGTCTGACACACCGTCATAGTTTATTCATTATTATAATCATTTTCGTCATTATTTTTTCTCATTAAACAAGCAATGTGTATGGTGAGTGTAGATGTCTTCGTAGGTATTCTGTCTGTCCTTCTCTGACTCTTTGGTTCTCAAAGTATGAAATGAACAAAGGAGAGGAGAATTTTAGCAAGGACAGCTTGCTTGGCCTTGCATGATTCCATCATAGGTTTCACCACGCGTCCTTGAGAACGTGATGATCCGACAGAGAGAGAGAGAGATACAGAACATCTCGACTGAAACTCACAGACACTAAAACCAAGTTGTTGTTAAGACACCCCTTCTGTTGGTGGTGAGTGACCCTAGTTACTAACAGAAGAGAGAGAAAGAGAGGAGACTAGTAAGATGTTGCCTCACACCAGGAGAAGACGATCTGCTAGGAAGACATATAATAAGAGAGAGACGGAAGGATGGGTTAAGAGGAGATCAAGGATGACTTGGGTAGAGACGAGGATGTCTTGAGTGGACCCACTGGTGCCAAGAGGAAGCCCAGGAGAGGGGTGTCAAGAGGCCGACAGTCGCCTGGCCTCAAGAGGAAGGGATCCTGCCTCACAGATAACTGGGTCCTCTCAGTGTCCTCTTGTGTTGCCCTCTTTGTGCTAGTGTGTTGCACCTTCTCCTGGTCCCCGTCTCGTGCTAGCTTGTTGTGCCCCGTGTGTTGCCGTGTTACGGAAGCGTCCGGCAAGAACTCAGACACTCTTGATTAAGTAAAGACCCAGTTATTATAACTCTGTCCTCCCAAGTTATCTATCTACCCCGGCCCAGAGACCACCTCACGCCCGGCCGGCTTGCTAGGAACCCCGCGTTGTGAATATTCGTTTGCTTCAACACACGTCCTGAAGTTCTGGGGAGATTGAGTGTGTGTGTGGAGGGCAGCGACTCCATTCGCACGCCCAGCTGATGCCCATTCGTATAGCAAAAAGAAAAAAGTCACTGTAAAACATATTACGTATTTACAACATTTACTTCTCTGTAAATGATACTCTTGTAACTTGCGTCACTCGATGTAAATGCTGACTGCGGCGCATACGAGCCAGAGAGTTTGTTTCCTGAGTTTGGTTCTTCTGTTAAATACTCGGGAATATTGTGGTAGGGACTTATAACATTGGGACTTGTTTGTCCATGAGGAGGTCCTCTGCTGGAGGACCATAGATGACCTGATGGTCTATGACGAGGTCATCCTGAGTCCCTGGTCCTACTCAAGGTAGTGACAGGATTGTATAGAAGAAGGCTTCTACCCTCCCGCCCACCTCGCTATCCGGCTCAACGCTCGATAGGGAAAATGTTTGATTTATTTTTGTATCAGAAACATTAATCTGTTTGTCGTTCTTGAATAGGCTTATTTGCTGGTAATTGTTAACATTGCAAGTAATTACTTAACATTCTGATTTGGAGGAATTAATAGTATTCACATTTTGACAGCATCTGTTGTTAGTTGTTAATTTTTTTTTTCCAATTGCTCTGCAACCGCTGGGTTTGGTGCTGGTCTGAGGTGGGTCTGTGAGGTCACCTCTGGTGACGTCACGGTCCCAGATGATGTCATTGGCCCCTTCCGTGGTTGGAGTCTGTGGTGACAGCCAATCAGGTTTCGTGGTTTGTGTCGAACGACTTCAGAAGTGGTGTGGTTGTTGGTTTGGGAATAAATGAGAGGTTTGACCCTTATTATGATTATCATTATTATCATTATTATTATCATTATTATTATTATTATTATTATTATTATTATTATTATTATCATTATTATTATTAT
>JAYMFT010025344.1:0-16244 GCA_038088735.1 Panulirus argus
ATATATATATATATATATATATATATATATATATATATATATATATATATATATATATATATATTTAATCTTTACCCGTAGGTCACCATTCTTTTGTCTCTGTTTGCGAGACCAATGCACAATTTCTTTTTTTCCCTCCTAGGCAACTAGATTGCTTTCTTCCCCTATTTCTTTTTTCTTTATCTCCCTCCCCCCCACTGCTGCTGCTGCTGCTGGGCCCCTCCACCCTAACGATGCACCGAAAAAAACAAGATTAGCTCAACAGCTGGAGCGAGATGTTTATCATGGCAGTGAGAGGGGCCGCCTAGGCTGGCCCATTGCGTGGGTTCGGCCAGACTGGCCCCACTGCATGGGCTGGCCAGGCTTACCCACTGCATGGGATGGCCAGGCTCGCCCCAGTGCATGGGCTGGCCAGGCTTGCCCCGCTGCATGGAATGGCCAGGTTCCATGGACTGGCCAGGTTGACCCATTGCATGGGCTGGTTAGGCTGGCCCTCTGCATAGACTTGCCAGGCTGGCCCACCACGATGGGCTTGCCCGGCTGGTATCAACCCACGTTTAAGGTCAGGCTAGGCCACTGATGGGGGGGATTACGGACGCGGGACTTATGGAGGATTAACGAGGTAGGATTTGCCCATGAAGAGGGAGAAGAAATCCGGCCAAAGGGTCCGAGTGAGGGAGGATAGGGACGCGGTTTACAGGGAGATTAAAGACTTGAGGTTTGTGGACAGTGGGAGGGATAGGACGGTTCGAGGGGTTGGTGGCGAATTTCTTGATGGAACAGATATAGGTGTAAGGAAGCATCATCAGGCAATCTACGTACGGCGTGTAATGTATACATGTGCTTGCTTGTAGCTGCCTAACAAAATGAAAGTGGCTTAAAAACTGAAAGGTTTGTGTGTGTGTGTATGTTCAACGAAGGGTACCCACTGGAGGAAGCGAGGAGAGAAGATACGTCTTGGGCGGAGTGGTAAGAAAGGGGACACCAGGTCAGGGGAGGAATAGAAGGAGGCAGGCCGGGTTATGGGAAAGAGAGGGATAGAGGACTCGGTCGGTACACGGGATAGAGAGAGAGGGGGGAAGGTAGTCGGGTTACGGTAGGCAAGGTGGACGTGGGAGGTGACGAAGGTGTCGCTCTTGGACGGCGGAGGGAGGAAGGAGGGTAGCATTGGAGCAGCGAATAGGAGGGGAGCTACGGCACAGCAGGGGACGGGAGGGAGGGCTCGGCCTGTGGAAGGGAAATTACAATACACGGGGCCGAGGCGGGAGGTACCGTAGCGTAGGGTCAGGCGACAGAAGGGGGAGGAGTGTGTGGCGCTGTTGAAGGAGGAGGAGGAGGAAAGATCAATAAAAGTAATCGCGTTAATAGGCTTACCATTTTACCTTCCCATGTCACACACTCTCGGTAGGCAGAGCATTCTTATAAACACATCATCGCAGGAATGAACTATCTGTGATTAGCTACTGATGCTTATTATATCTAACTTCCTTATTCTGAGGGACCACTGGCAAAGGACCGAGCTAACAGCCCTCACCATTAGTGTGAGGACATCACGGATGCAGCAAGGAGGAGGGGGCCCCCCTTAATGGTCACTGACGCACCATTTTTTCCCCCTCCCTTTTTCCAGGGGTGAAGAACGGGCCTAATTTTCTCTTATCAGATCTGGCGACGCGGGGCCGTCTGTGACCTCGTTTCCTATGCATTAGGGGAGACTGTCCGGAAAATTATTCTCTCAATCATTTTCTGCTGAATAACCAAAGCGTGGCAAAAAAAAAAAAGTATATAATCTTGCCTCCCTCGCTCGTCAGGAGTACAGATATACTTGCCAGGGAGAGCCAGTATACCTTGCACAGACAGCGTCGCACTCCAGGCTGTGTGAACAAGGCCTTCGAAAATGAGTAAATCAGTAAATAAATAAGTTTATCGATGGTGTTGAGCTACGGTGGGAGGTACTTACACGACCACAAAACCTTCCTGTTCATGTACTAAAAGAGATCCAGCCAGGACCACTTATCCTTCGCACCATTATACTCCAGTATACCCATTTTTTGTAGCAGTGTCACATATAGATAGTGTCAGTTCTGGAGTGTCGCTTCGTGATTCATGGGACGAAAGAATGGGCATTTGGTTTCCGTTGATCGTGTGTAAATAATCCGCCGTGGATCTTTCGCCTGTAATTGTGTACAGATGTTATCTTAGGCCAGCTTGCCACTGCAGCTGCTCCTCGTGTCATGTCCCCCGAGGGGACGTTACGAAGGATCACCTTAATGATCACCATAGTGATTCCAGCAAGTGAAAAACATTTGATGCGATGATCACTGCCCGTGGAATAGATGGAAGACTTTTCCTGGAAGGCTTAGAATTCTGGAGCGAGTTCCAGCACTTCTCTTCTTGAAGGCGATCAAGATAACGATAGATCCAGACCTCGGCACCGAAAGATCAGAAGCAGTACAGTGACTATTCTTATGCCTGTGTATCGACTCTCAGCATGCAGTTGAATACCACCAATCTCAATGACTGTTAGATACAAAATTTCGCAATGGAAGTAAACCTGAGGTGGTCACTTGTAGGGAGGCTACTGACGAGAACTCTTTACATGCCTCATTCAGGACCTGTCCTCGATCTCGGTAGGGACTCTTGCCCGTGACTGGAGCATTCAATAACAACAAAGATAGTGAATAAGTGAATAGATGAGTAAATATGGCAAATACAATATGTGTTGTGAGGGTTTCCAGCAACATACTTGAATTTTCATGATAAGATGTATATGTTTTACTGTACCTAATTTCCTTCATATGTAATCCAAAGTTTGTAAAACGTGTTACTGCTCAGTCTGTTATCATTAACATTATCATTGTTACTACTATTATCATCATTATTATCATTATCATCATCGCTGTTTTTTGGAGATTCCTTCGTCATATTCCTTACGTTGATGTTCCAAAAGAAAGATCATGTAGTCAGGATCTTGTCATCAAAATCCTGGCATGTAGTGCTAAAGCAAAGACAAATCTCGTAAGCGCTGCGGCCTAACATAAAAAACAGCCAATAAAAAGACAGGAACTTTGCATACTTCAAAAGGCGATGAGGGTCTGTCCCCACGGCCGCCCCTCGGAGGGCGTCGCACCAGCTGATCAAGAGGAAATTGGGGGAAATTGAATAAAATAACAAACTCGGGTGATGAATCAAAGGGCCGGGAGCTTAGGCCTCCTACCGTAGCCTTCGTGAGGGTGTCTGGTGGTCCCTGCTGGGTTCTGGTGGCCTCTACTGGGTTCTGGTGATCCCTGCTGAGTCCTGGTGGTCCCTACTGGGTTCTGGTGGTCCCTGCTGAGTCTTGGTGGTCCCTACTGGGTTCTGGCGGTTCCTCCTGGGTCCTAGTGGTCCCTGCTGGGTCCAGGCCGTCCCTGCTTGGTCCTGATGGTCCGTGTTGGGTCTTTGTCAGTCCTTGTCATCGATGAATGGTAGTCCCTGATACTGACAGTACCTAGTCCTGCTGTCTATCTCACCTAATAGGCTTAGAATTCCCCTTCTCGTCTCCGGCTAAGAAGAAAGTAACTTCTGGTTGCGATATCTGTCATCTACGGAGTTTAAACCCAGTGAACGGACGCTACGAACGATGCTGTGTACTGTGCTGCCCGCTGCACGGAAACAATAGCTATTTGAACAGTCAGGCGCTCGAGTACGTTGTATATATACGGATTCCGGGAATCCGCGGTGTATGCTAATTTGCACAGAGTAACGGGGAAGGTCAGTGAGAGCGGAGTGACGCGATGTGTGGTAAGAATATATACGTCAGGAAAGGCCTGAGAAAGAGGCAACACTACGATGAAAATGATAGTGTCTGAGGTGGGGGAAAATGAGGTACGCTGAACTATGAAATAAGAGTGAATTGTGCAAGGAGCAGAGTGACCCTGAGATGACGAAAGACGAGAAGTAAATGTTGGAAATTATGAACTGTGATGGCAAGCTGGGGATGAATCGAGAGACAAACATCCCATGATTTATGTATAGCGGATCAAAATGAGTCGAGCGAGAGAACCAGCGCGGGAGAGGGACAGAAAAAATTGTTCCGGGAGATCACAAGATTGCTGGGAGATTAGAAAATTGGATGAGGCTTAGGAACGCTCATACAGTAGCACCGGGGTAAATGCATCCAGGATATTTTGATGAAAGATTTTTTTTCACTTTTACCTAAGGACTTCAGATAGCAATTATATGTAGATTTAGGTCCCATGGTCTTTATATTCTTGACACATTCATCTCTGTATGTGACGTACAGAATCAGGTGACTAGATGGAACGAACACAAACAGTGTAGTGAAACAGAAGGTGAATATGTTTAAGGCGTACTGTGATAATGAATAATGGTTTATTCTGGTGAAGAGAACGCTCAGAAGAAATTATGGGCAGTTTAATATAGCTCAAACAATGGAATATAGCAGAGGTAGGATAGATGAGCCAGGCAAAATAGCACAACAAACACGGAAAAATATATTCGAACTGATTGAATTGAATTAGAAGCGATAGGTGAGGCAGAACCAGCTGAAGTCCACTGATAAACTAGGGGTAAAAAGGAACCATGTAAAGTCACGAGGAGCTACAGGGTACGTGGCGCACACCCAGCCCGACGGCCATGACCAGAGGACCTCCTCCACCCGACCCCGTCCTGACGGCCCCTACAGGAGCCAGCCACCAAGAAGACCTCTCGCCATACTCCCGACCCACTTGCCTCTGAACCCCGAGCCCAATAACTTTTAATTTCAATTACTGCCGCGATTACGCAAGAGGCAGCCATTGGTGGGCAGCAGGGCGCGCTATATTCAAAATGTTGGGAGGACCATCCAAACACCAATTAGCGAAGGAACCGCCCCTTGGAGGACTGCACTTCAAAAGACCTACCTTACTGCATGTCGGGTATATTTATTCTGAAGACGAGGAAACTTTTTTATGGTATCATTTATTCATCTGATTTTTTATTTCAGTTCTTTTTATGATTAAACTGAATAATTTTTATAATATTCACCCCAATAGGTGAAGTACGCCACACTAACTCTACGCGGAAACAACAATTTTTTTCTTGCAGAATGAATAAGATATTCACAGATTACATGTTTTCATGAATTCAGGGATGAATAAGTGAGTCCACAACCTGTTCCCCGGTGAGTTGCCATTCAGCAAGGAATGAGTCCTTTGCAATGTCGCCTCTCGTACTGCTCTTGGGCGGGAGAGCAGAACCACGGGCGTGAAGAACATTTCCGGTGGAATGAGGGAACTCCTGATGATGGCGACGGCACTCAGCAGCTCCTGACGGGCCTCCATACCGTAAACCTCATACGGAAAGTCGCTAAATTATTATACCTGAGATCTGGGGTTAGATTCCGGTATGGATAGGGAGGTGAAGTACAAATTTGGAGAGGATACGCAGCGTTGTGCTGGACCCAAGACGCTGACCCCAACTCACTGGCCTTTGGGCCTTCAGGTGGATAGCTGGGGAGGCCACTTCTATATATATATATATATATATATATATATATATATATATATACATAAGTGGAGAGTGACGAAGTTATGAAGAGGCAAGACAGCCATCAATCTAGGCAGCTTCCAGCCCATGGAACCAGCCAACCAACAAATCCCGCCAGCCAAGCAATCCAGCCCCTGGAAGCCAGCCTCTACAGACAAATGTCCTGCGACACATAAATAAAATAAACCTCTCCCAGACTGTCCGGTGCATTTGCAAGGCCAAGAGAGACGTGAATGAGACAAAGTGGGTACTGGAGCGGCCGGAACATAAATCCCCAGTTGAGTCAGCGGTGTGACGCGTCGGCCACAGCACGGGCAGCGCCCTGGGGATTCTCTCCCCAGCCTCGTGTATTAACTCGGCTCTTGATATGCAGAGTGAGGGCATTGTGGCCGCTCCTGATTTATTGTACAAACACTCGTATGGTTTATCCTCCTCCCTTGTTCTCGCCCGGGGACTGAAATGTTTGCCTCTTCCTGTTTCGGATTTGGAAGGATGTTGTTTAATGTTTCTCGAGCAGACGTAAAATACTAGTTGTTCGTTACCATGGGAGGGGGAAATAAGAAGGAAGCATAGTGTGTGGTGGGGAGTGGCGGAGTTACAAGAGAAGACGAGGCAGGGTTGGTGAAGGTGGTGAGTGAGCAGGTTACTTTGCACCACATCTCACTGGGGTACACCACACCTCACCACACACACAGAGCACCCACCACCACCCTGTTGACTCTATCGGAGTGTCAAACTATCAGCGTGTCAGGAGGAGACGTTGCTCGTCTGTTGCGAGCACGGATGCCATGTCCTCTGCCTCAGATCTAGCGTCCTGGACGGTCTGGGTTTGTAGCCAGTCGTCACCACCAGAGTGAAAACTTGAGGATCGTTTTCACTCTGAGCGCCACGGTGGATGGATTTCAGGAGAATCTGTTCGCTTCGAATATTAGTTCGAGACAGTGTTCGACTCACTGCATCAGGAAGCATTTGGTTTATCGTAGAGTCGAACGCTTGTGGTTTTGGATGAGGACAAGGTCTAGAGACAGGCAATAATACAGTCAATACTGAAACACCTTTTGATGAAGTGAGACTAAAACTGTAAATATATTTAGATTCAGATTCAAATCCTTGTCTGTCCGGGCATCCATAACTTGGCTTCAGACTCATAAACCACGTTAGGCCAGTAATAACCAGCAAGGTCGCCAGGAAACAGAAGACAGACGCCCGGGTCTGGCGGAGGTATATAGCTTCACTCAGCCTGTCCACGTGTGATCAGAATGTTGAGATCCGTGTCCCCGAGTTGCTAGTGCGCTTCGCATCCCTGACACTACCCTTGTGAATCTTACACGTACCTCTAATGGCGCAAACTAAACGTCAACTTCTTTATTGCCAAAAAAAAACGTAACAAATCCTCAACATATCACGGAGATTCTGGCTTGAACCTGGTGCTAACCCGAGAGTTTGGAATGGTACATAATTTAACTGTGCCGTGGGTGTTTGATGCAGTGTATTGTTGCCTCAGTCGCGATTGAATGCTGGTAAGGAAGATCACAGGTTCGGCCACACAGGCCTCAGTGCTGAAGAAAGACGATTTATTTTCCGGACTTTAAGGTGGATAGATGTTTTGCTTGAATATATATATATATGTACGATGAAAACTTTCTTGTGTGACCACCTACAGTCACCATTAGTAGAGCATTATGTATGTTATTACCAATGTTCGTGACGGATTTCTTTATCAACAGGTCTTTGTTTAAGATCTGCATTGACTCCAACACAGCAATCTTGTGGAAATTACATGGACGGCAAGTGTGAGAAAAGAGCTTAAAACTTTTAATCTGTTCGCTCAGCCATCATGGTATGAAATCACGGTACGTAATTTGTACAGCGAAATTACAATGCATTGATGGATAATACACCGTAACAGGCGTCGGAGGAAGATGGAACGGCCAGGGAGGAATCAGGAACAAAGTGTGAACTTACGTTTTAGCTCAGCCATATTGACGAGAGGCGAAGCCATTGAGAAACGGGGGGCCTCTGACTCACTCACTCCCAGTGACAGGGCAACACTTGCACTACGGACGCTAGTTTTGCTTTCCTCGCCTTCATCTTTAGGTGGCAGTTGAAGCGTAGTGGATCAGTGTTTAGGACGGGGTGAGGGGTGAGAAGACAGCCTTGGTATAGTGTCTAACACGCATCTTAAAGGAAGATGTGAGACGCTTGTTTGAGAGGCGACTGGAGTGAATATAGTATAGGTGCAAATACCTTATATTGTGGTAGAGATGAGGTCGTTGAGGGTATACCATTCCTGTGATTTGAAGACATAGTAGAGGACGTGCATTCAGAGGAGCAGCACACTATGGCCTGTGGCACGGAGGGAGTCGAGCTGTGGAGGGTCTCAGATGAAGACGGTCGAGAAGTCAACGAATGAAAATGTAAAACTTAACTTCCAAGAAAAGTTAGAATAAGAAGGGGAAAGCCATGGGTGAAATGGGAAACTTAAGGCATATGGTGGGTGTACTCAAATAAAGGCCCTTGGCTAAAACGTGCTGCATATAAACTACGAATATGATTTGCTTTATTTTGTTGGTCAGATATCACACAGTCCGAGGCTGACATAAAGGTGTGTGAGTGTGTGTTTATGCGTATGTGTTTGTGTGTGTGTGTGTGTATGTGTGTGTGTGTGTAGGGCTATAAGGACCGGTTGTAGAGAGAGAAGAACAGCATCTAATGATAACAAGTCATCATGATTTGCATACCTTCCATGGTGACTATATTATTCAAATTGTTTATGTATTCCCTGCACAGGTTGTGATCATGTCATAAACATGACGCTAGACCGCTACACCACGGGTCGACCTCCATGGTGTGGTGGGTAGCGTTGTTGACTGTGACGCACTCACGGGCCGCCAGGGAAGGAATGCACAGGTTCGAATCCTCGTTGCGGCAGTCAGTCTACAATCATCCCAGCTGTTCATCCTCCCTTTGGAGTTGGTTGAGAACATGAGTACCTGGTTTATGATAGGATTTATATATATATATATATATATATATTTTTTTTATGTTGAAGGCTCCAGTCACGGACAAAAGTCATTGCAATATTTGAATATTCCTTCGTTTCAATACTCATTTATTCGTAAGACATTAACTAGTGTTCTCCTCCCTCATTCTCTCTCTCTCTCCTCACAAAAACCTGAAATTCCTTGTCTTCAATAATTCTTCTCCAGTATTTTCATTTCAAATTGACGTTTGCGTTATATATGACTCCCACAGAGTCGTCGCTCTCCGACGATGATAACTCCATCCTGTCCCTGGCCCCTTCTATGCCACACTCTCCTCACATCCTGAGAAAAGAATAAATCATGTGTAATAAAATCCCAGACTTTTGACACTTTTACTTTCCACTGGGGCGGCGAGGAGGGTGGGGAGGGGAGGGGTTCCCCGCGACGCCCTGGATGTCCGGTCGTGAGTGGTCGGAAACCTTGGCCAACACCCGCCCAGGGACCCGTTCCCACGCCCGCGGGTGGCAGGGGGTTAGTGGCTGGGAAGGGCGAGGGTTGGTAGCCGGGAGGGCGAAGGATAGTGGCTCGGAGGGCGTGGGAGTGGTGACTGGGAAGGCGTGGGGTGGTGGCTTGGAGGGCCTGGGGATGGTGGCTTAGAGGGCGTGGGGTAGTGGCTTGGAAGGCGTGGGGTGGTGGCTTGGAGGGCGTGGGTTGGTGGCTTAGAGGGCGTGGGATGGCACCTGGGGAGGTGGGCGAGAGGCAGGGCAGAGGCAGTGAAAGTGTGCTGAAGAGGAGGCACCAAGGACACAGCAGGAGTGTCTGCTGACTGCCTCATTCGGCCCTGGGCGGCAGCTGGGCGAGGCTGGGTGGGTTGTGGTCGGCTCCTGGGTGGCGCACGGTGATTATGGAGGTAGAGATGTATTTAATGAATTATTGATAACGTAGAGTCATTAGTAACAGTCTCAGTCTACCATAAGCACATGCTAATGGCGTGAGTCCGCTGCTTGTATAAAACGAATCACATGTTCATGAATTGCCAAGAGCCAGATGTAAATGAGTCTCGCCACAGCAGTTACGCCCCTTGATACCCGATCCTTAAAGGTCGTCAGGATACCATCATACCCAAGGGTCGTACCCGTCGTGTTCGAGGGTCATTGTGTCGTACTCAGCGAGTAAAGGAAATGAATCATACGGTACAGGAGGTTGAGAGACCTGTTGGTGCGGCTGCAGAGATCGACACGTTAATCTAGTGATATTCACGGTACATTAAGACGTGGGCCGAGTCCTGCATCATTGTGTTAATCAAAAAGGAAAGCATTGCAGTGTAAGAGGTAAAGTTGTATCGTCAGACAGCTCGAGAGCGAACAAGAATCACCTCAAGATAGCTCTTTGAACGTGGGCACTAAAGGCCAGGTTTTGACTGTTAAGAATATAGGCAACACAGACGAAATGGGAAAGAGCTGAGGGTGTAGTTGTTGCTTCGGCAAGACCGAGCAACTGGGGCTAGAACGATGAATGTTATGAAAATGTTTGGAGTGTGTGGGAAGGTTGGTTTTACGATTATAGAATAATGATTTCCCCTGATAATGGAGTGAGAGGAACGATGTGTGGCAAGATCTAGGGATGGATGGAATGATAGACTTATGAGAGGCAATAAAAATCGAGTTTTTTCTTCTTTCTGTTTTGTGTGTGTGTTAAGAGAGTAACGGTAAAAGTCACTCAGGTGCCGAGGTAAAAGGACGGAGGTACGTTTTTGTGAGAGTGTATGGAGGTGAAGGTTTATGTCTCTGGGGAAAGAATGAGCTGTTGAACTTTGTGTGGCTAGACACGCAGCGATGAAGGTTCAGATCCCTAGATATCTGGGCAACTAGTGCGGCTGGGAAGCCAAGACAGGAAATCTCATTACAGCAGCGAGAGTGCCAACAGACGGATACCTGAGGTGCTGCCGCTGCACTCTAAGGGATAAACAGGGAACGAACTGTCACTTTATTGTGTTGGAGTGTACCGTACAGCTGACGGTGGTGTATGATGCAGACAGGAGACTGGGGAACAGGTTGGCCTGGAGAGTGTGGGGGCGACTGGGAGGGAGCCTTATGCTGTGAGAGACGCGGGAGGAGCAGTCAGGGAAAGAATCATGAACACACCAAGAGAGGTGAGGTACCATACCTACTGGGAAAAGGTCACTGGTGAAACGATCGGTGTTCTAGAGTTGCTGTGTGGTGAGATGAGATGCAGGAAAGGTAACCAGACATTGCAAGTAATGTGTGAGTGTGTGTGTGTGTGTGTGAGGGAGGGAGGGAGGAAGGCGAACAAACACTGACGAAAGGCGAAAAGAAACTCCGTGAGTGTGTGTGGGGCAGTGGGGGTCCAGCGTGACCAACCCCGCTGTGGACGATGGACTTGGTATGTTTGTCTGTACGTCGAGCCATCGAAACGAACCGCTCACTCCGGGCAGACTGGCTCCCGAAGCGAGGCGAAGTACCTTGCTATGCATTATGGGCTGCAGCTAATGATACCGTATGGTAAAAGAAAAAACACAAGCACGTAAAGAATAAGAAGATTGGAAGCGTCGGGAAAATCAGGACCCCTTTCTGACAACCAGGTCGTTACACCTGCTTAGAAATATACGAAGGAAGAATGATAATGATAAACCTCACTTGTGGAGATGAGCACCGGCGTGTGACTAGAGGCGTAATTTACTGGATAATTACCTACACAGTTTTATAGAGGCTTTACACCTCGGTAAACATTAGCGTGAAATTGTGAAATGTATTGTGGTTTCATAGCTGAAAGTAATTTCAAACACAGCATCATCCGTGGTAGGACGATTTCCTTTCCCCAAGAAGGTGGTGATGGAACACAGTGTTTGCCCTACGTTAACAGATCTTGTGTCATGAGCGAGGAGCGCATGACGCAGCCACACCATCGTTATGACGTTTGTACCACATGAGACCAAGTGATCATCACTGAGGCATTGTCACGTAGGTTACCACCGCCCGAAGTGGCGGTCTCTGTCACACAGGACTGGCTCCTCTCAGCCGATGCGTACCCGAGACAGCCTCATTAAGTGACGATGGCTAGTTATTACTTGAGTATATAAGGCATGGCTTCTTCTCAGTTATCAGGAAAGGACATATCATTCAAACATTCAGTCATGACAAGATAAGCCATGAATGAATAGGGGTTGACGGCTCTCGGTACACACTGGACATGGATGACGAGACGTTCATACCGTGATTGCCATGATATAGCATGTATTTATTTACCATGATATAACCTATACATATGGCATGATATAGCCTATACATATACCATGACATAGCCTACTTCTGCCATACTCTCAGGAGAAACAGTGTCCGATCAAAGTTGAAAATTGCGGCAGTATCCCACAAATATTCTCATAGGTATATGTTATAATGGCTACTATAGATACTGTCAGGAATCAAAGATCCGCCAGGCCTTAGCGTGGCACGGGCACTTCTCTTTCAACGGCCCGTTTTACCCCGTAGCTTACAGAAGACTCCGTGTTCGCTAAAAGAGAGAAATCCAGGAGGTGAGGGTTGAATGGGCCAAATCCAGCAGTGGAGTAAGAAAATGTTATACGTCAGTATATTACGTATGATAATATACAGAATCCCAAGGCCGGGAGTGTATGTATTTACCAATGCACTCCTTTGACTCGTGATCGGTCAGATGATTTTATAATCCAAAAGTTGACAGAGACACGCTAGTAAACCCACCCCCGAGGTGGGAGACCTGGCTTTCCCTGCGCCTCGCTTGGCCAAAAGAAGGACAAAAAATACAGAGATTCTGATTCTCTCTAGCGCTTTGTAACGAAAATAAAGGATTCACCAGATGGATTAGATATATTTATGCGAAAATGTACACGAAAAAAGAAATCAATTTAGCATTATATCAAAAAGGTATATTAATTCTCTGAAATGTGGTGAACGTCTGGATGAGACAGGCTCCCATGACGGTAACTCCTTATTTCGCCATGAAAATTTCACCAGCATTTCACGTAAAGTTTTGTTTGATATTTCGTTGAGAATGTTGAACCAGTCAGTGTGCAATTTCGTCTGATTCGAATCTGACAAAACATTACGTAACTTGACTTTAATTCGTGTGATTGTTTATGGGGCTTCCTTCCAGTGGCGTTAGTGTGATACGCTTTTGCCTTTGACCCAGCAACTTCCCTCTCTCTCTCTCTCGAAGCCCAGCCCACCATTAGGAGAGACTGTATCACCGAGGTATATATAACGAACAAGACATTCGGCTTTATTATAGTAGCTATCTCCAGGACATAGCAAATAACCACAATTTAGATTTCAGTCTAACGTCCTACACATGTATTCTGATCTTAAGCCACAATTGTACTCAGAGAGCACATTGAACCTTACCTAAAAAGAAATACTGATTTTTTCCATTGTTTGTCGATATTTCTTAAAGCGTGAGCACCTGCTTTGTTGAGTGAGTTTTGGTTATACAGTCATACCGGACTGGAGTACACTCAGTCCCGACGGGTTCATCCTTTGGTTTATAAAATGCCATGACCTCGAGTGACCTGGAGTGCCATAAACGCTGGGCTCCTCCATCACGATGTTTCCATCTCTGTACAGAAGTACCCAGCCTGCCTGCTGCCATATAGGAATATATCAGGGTTGTTGCCCTTCTTGTGATAACTATGTATTTTTGGGGAGGTGACCCCCGAAGTCATTCGCGTGAGCTGTTGCCATTAGATGGCTTCCTTCAGTCACTATTACTTCGTCACTAACTATGCCTGTGAAGTGGAGTTGTGAGATGGTTCAGTTTGGATGGTTCTGCGTAAAGATCCCATTAAACATGGTCTTAGAGAACCGGCCGTAGTAATTGGTTCTGGGGGTGCTGGTCCCATTAAATGGTACCGTAAACGCACCACACCAAGCGGTGAAGAGAGAGGGGGAGAGAGTCGGCCACACTAGATGGGTTTTGTAAAATGTTCCCCCATGACTGGTGATCCCAGCCTGATGGTCCCAAGTGGTGCACGTACGATGGACCCATACCGGCGGACTCCGGGCCAACAACGCCTTGGCGGTCACACAATTATCCGCAATTGTAAGTGCAGGTGACAGGTGAGATGTGCGTAATGAGCGGGTTATCAGTTGTGGCCGCGGCAATTGCCAGTTGCCCTGCCCGAGTTTTGCGGCCAGGCGGGTGCTCTTGGTGCTATCTTACTCCGCCGTGATTACCTGGAACCAAGACCTCTAAATGTTAGCTCTCAGTCTTTTGCCTTCTTTCCCAGACGCAGTCGAAATCAGGGTTTAAAATGTGCAGAAATGCCCTTCCGCAATAGATTTTGTGTTTTGTTCTTTTATTCCATTTTGCTTTTTTGGTTCTAGTATGAAGTCTCGTATATGTTCAGTCAGAGAAAGATATCTTTCCCCCATCTGGACCAGACACAGGTTTACAAATATGGATTAGTAGTAACTCATTTCCCGTATTTCTTATTCATGCGGTGTCCTCAGGAGGCATGAACGGTGTGCAGGTGATAAAACAAAGCAAGTTATTGAAGGCGTGTACAGTAGGCATTAGGAGAAGCTTACTGGAGTCCTGGGAGCGGAAGTGCGTTAGTTTGGTAGCAAGGCTGGACAGCAGTCACCAGTGGATACCTGCTTAATAAGGATACACATAAGACACAATTAATAGTATATCTGAAGTAGTGGACAGGGAGAGACTATTTCGCAGGGTCATCAAGAGCTCATATATGCCAAAGGAAAATAGATTAGATTATTTCTTTTTACAGAAGCAAAGACCATGAGTCGCTGTGTCAGACAACGCACCAAAGATGTCATCTTTTTTTTTAGCGTAATCTATCCCTTTTATACTAATTTTCTTAAACTCCTTCATGCATCCTAGCGATACTCTGACTTTCCCAGACACCAACACGCCCTCCCAAAGCCTGATACACTGAATTTCCTGGCTGCTGCTGCACTGATCTTGTGCTGGACGAAGAGGACTTAATATTGTCTTGCAAGACTACCAGACATACTTGTTGGTGTCTAAATGGTCTTAGACATAGTGTGTGTAATACATTTCTTCATATGTATGAAGAGGAAGAAGAGTTATGATGGTAATGTACTCAAAAGATGTTCAGAAATAGTACTCCCTGTGAAGTATTTCTTGTTAAGTGTCACTTTATATGGTATCACAACTTTCACTCCCTGATCACGACGATACGGCCCTTGAGAATGATGGAGTGGCCTTTATCCTTCCCCTTAAGGGCCATATCAAAGGCCGGGCCATCGTACCCAAGGGTTGGTTGTGCCGTCTTGTTCAAGGGCTGTACCGTCGAGCTCAAGAGGTCAAGCCCAAGGGTCGTGCCGTCGTGCTCAAGGGCTGTACCACCGACCTTCAAAAAAATAAGCAGTATGTTTTTTTGTCCGAGTCCTTCGTAGAGACCACATTTACCACTACCCCTGGAGTGGTATCATTATAGCCATGGGTGAAGGAAGGACATTATAGATAATAACAGACGTACGTCAGACGATGACATCTAAAGGACACTGTAGAGTTTAAGTACATGGCTTTACGTGGCGTTCTAGACGCAGGGCGTAGCGTAACACGTACCGTGACGGAGTTCGCTCTTAAGTCTAGCATATGAATTACGCGTGAAGTGAGCATTACTGCCCTGGAATTAGCTCGACGAAAGGCTGTATGCGTTAGTCGGTAATGGAGTTTTAGGTTGATTGTTCACGGCTCCGGTGGTGAGGAAGGTTAGGCTGTTGTCTTCTGGAATTCACGTGGGAAAAGTTGCCTGTGACGCGCGCGATGCCTCTTGGCCATAACATCATGTGCAAACTGTGGCCATTCTAACTGCGTCGGGCAGACACGCAACCCGAGGGTGATATGTCGGGTCTTGGAGACGTCGAGGAGGAGGGGGGAGAGAGAGAGAGAGAGAGTCGTCATGGGTGACGTAAGGGGTGATTATCCGCATGCCTGACCACCCCATCCCCCTTTGACGTGTAATCTACTCTGTTTTAGAGTAGGATCCGAAGCGGGCGTTGACCCCCCCATGTTAATGAGTGCTTGATTACCCCCCTTAGAGTTTTGCCCGAAAGACAGTTTTACAGATGACACGGAATGTGATCATGGAAATTTTTCAGCCAAACACAGCGAGTGGTGATTTTCTTATAATCGTCTTCCTCACCCACGGTGATCACTTTTTAAATGTACGTATCTTATATTTTCTAAATTGTTTCCGTTCTTTCCGCACGGGATTATCTTTTTTGATAATCTTGCGCTTTTATCGTTCACTCCTACAGCCGTAACAATGACTTTGTCTTTACATGAGCACTGTACAGTAGATTTCCATGCATTCACATGGCGTGGCCATCAGGATTCATCTTCATCTGCTAACGAGACCCAACAGGAACCTCTCATCTGCGTCGAGATCATGGCGTACCTGGCGCGTCACGCCTGCAGCTCCTCATTCATTTCTATGGACGCGAAATAGGATGCCGTGTGCCTCATATTAGCAGGCCTTGCCGCACAGAATAGCCTCTCGTTTATCGATCCTTCTCTCGAGATTAGTTAGTCTTCGTTGAGCAAGTTAGCTGACCTACCAAGGTATCTTCACGGCAGGGTCGTTCATATAGATGCCATTGAGCCGACATGTACTTTGTTCTTCAATATATATATATATATATATATATATATATATATATATATATATATATATATATATATATATATATATAA